>WTSP01021835.1:54359-74899 GCA_025331215.1 Actenoides lindsayi | reverse complement strand
TGAAACAATGGAAAAAGAAAGGGCCAATGAATAAGAAAAGTTATTCATATGCTTTTTTCAGAGACCTTAATCTCATGCTAATTAAATGCCTTCAGCAAAACCAATTTGCCTTGTTGGAGTTTCTGCTAGTCTATCTTAAATGTCATCAACATACAGAAGAGACCTCTGGGCTTTTTGTGCTGCTGCAGCACGCAGATTGTGCAGCATATCGTGGAAGGGCACCGTCTCACCACAACACCATCTGCTTGAAAGTGCAGGGGGAAATGCTGAACACTTTCCCGAGTTTCATGCCATAAAAACAGTGAATAGGAGCTCATTAGCCTGCAGCAGCTCCCATTGTAATCACATTATATTCATGCAGAGAAAATTGCCTACCGGAACAGTAAGTCCTTCGTATTGTTTAACACTGACTGGATCCTTCCTGCCATTTCTGCAACACAGAAGAGATCTTTTCTCTTTTCTGTTGTTTTCTCTACAGGAGGAAGAGTTTGTGTTTTTTCTACCCAAATAACATTCTACAGTGTCTCATGGAAGTCAGCACTTTAGAGAAACATTCTAAAATGGGGTACAGTTTCTTAGCTTTCTGACATTATCACATATTTCTTTTGGTTTACTGAAAGAATTTTCTTTGAGAAAAAGGTAAGAGATCTTGGTAAACAGGAAAGAAAATAAAAAAGCAGCAGTTCGGGTATCAAAAATATAATCTTGAATTGTGGAAGTGATAATTAAATAGAGTGAAAAGTCTCTCGAAAAAATACTCCAGTACTTCCCCCCCCCACATATACCTTGATTTTCCCAGTCCTTGTAATTTAAGAAGTGGTTTAGGTTTGATAATTTGTGTAAAAAGAGGTAAGCAAGTTACGCTCTGCAATACTTGAGTTACATCCTGATGAAAGCTGAAGAGACATGGTGGATGGGCAGGACCTTTTAAGCTTCAAAGTGGTTATCACTGCTGTCCATAGAGCTGTGCTGGTTTGTTCTAGATACAAGTCTCAACCAGAATTGTACTGGATTAGGTTGGAAAGACACCCCAATCTATTGCCTATTAGCAGTAAATACCAATGAATGAGATGTTAAAACAGTCTAATATAATAACATTCCATTTTTTCTGCTTGAAACCTTAGCCTTCTTATTTCTTGTGCTGTGTGGGAGTTAAGCACAGGCTTTGCAAAGCAATGTTTGCTATACTGTGTTTGGCTGTGTACACTAATATTTTGCAGGGAGGTAAATTCAGTTGTGAATTTCTTGCATGACAGCTGTTGCTTACTAACTCCTGTATACTCTTGTAAATTCAGCTAGTGCAAACAGCAAGTAGCTTGTATGTTTTTGGTTTTTTTTTTAACTGAGGTCATCAAGAGACAAATATGCAGAGTACTTCACAGCCTCTGAGTTTTTTCCACACTTGTAACGAAAAATAATTAACATGTGACCCTCATTTAGGGTTGCCAAATAGGAAGAGTAAGGATTTTCATTATTTTATGTTCTTTCCCTGTCCTCCTTTATATCTCAGTTATAACTAAATTGAGATACAAGAAAGGTCTTCTGTAACCTTGCAGAATTAAATGTGGTGGTGGTGGGATCAAATGTGGTGGTTATGGTGAAGATTTACAAGAAAAAATAAGTACTTTCATTTTGTTTTCTGCTATGCTCATCCTCAACAACATGCTTAGGTATGTTTAATATCAGTCTTTGCTTGAAAGAGTGTTTATTTTATTTCTGTGCTTTATCAGTGAAACTAGTTACAGAGAGAGAATTTCTGGCCTTACTTGAGTGAAAGAGAATTTTTATAGGTTTTCATTTGAGACAGATGGAACATCATAATCTGTTTATTATGCAACTTTGCTTATGCTTACCTTTTATTTTATATATAACATGAAGAATACAAAGATGTAGAAATTATTTAGAGCATCCCTTGGGCTAGGTGTTGTACTTCACCTGAGCTACAGGTGAAGTTCAAAATTTTTCCTTTTCTAGTGGTGTTATAAGAAACAGAGGGAACCCTTTGATCATGTGTTTTGCTTTTTTTTTTTTTTGTTTCTCCTACCTTTGTGCCTTACTTTGCTTGCTTTTATCCCACTTTCCCAGCATTTTCCTTTGAGTCTATGCTGTATCTATCCAGTCCCTCCTGACAAATATTTCAGATGAGCTGGAAACAACCTTGGAACTTCATTGGGAGGAACTGCCTGTAGCAGGACACTAGGTGTATCTAGGGACCCCACATATCTCTTACCTTGTAGCAGTGGGGAAGAGCAGAGCTGGAATAACTTTTGTTTCAGTTAAAAGCTAAAGTGATAGTTTTGAGTTATTTTTGTTTATTTGTTTATTTGTTTTTTCATTGTTGGGCACCACCACTCCAAGGACACCCGTTGATTGGTGACTGCGGTCACGGGGTGGATTGTCAGGTGCAGCTCCCCCCCGCCCCCAACAGACAAAACAGACAAAGCAAACATGGTGTGCTGGAGCAGTTTGATGCCTTGGCTATTAAGCTGCATCTCTTGGTGCTTAACTGGTGCCTCAGGGTCTGGACGCCTTAGGAACTCGTCAGAAGCAGTGCTGGGTAGTTTTTGTTGCAATAAACCCCATTTTGGGTAGCGGCTGCTGTCTGGTGTGTGGGTTTCTCCATGACAGTTGCACATTAAGAAAGTGGACCTACTTTAGACTATGTTTTATTTGAGGAAAATCTTAGAGATTCATTGATATTTTAAAATTTTTTTGAAAAACTTTTAAAAATCTGTTTCATCTCAATGATATGATTGAATTCCAAAGCCCAAATTTATACTTTTACAACTTGTATATGAAAGCCAAATACTGGACTTCTAGAGGTGCGAAAAATGCTTGTGTTAGTTAATTTTTTTATATTTTTTTTCCCAAGGAAAATAACTGCAGTCATTGATTAGATAAACTTAATCTGAGTTATTATTGTAAGAAACTAAAGGTAGGGAAATATGTTGTAACTGCTAAGTGCTCATGCCATATCTTATTTGTTTTATTTTAGCAGATATGTTGCTTTTGACAGTACTTGTTCATCAAAATTGTTTATAGTCCAAGTTTCGCTAATTACAATATAAAAATATTATTGGATGTGGGTAAGGACAGAGTAATCTACAAATAGTTAAATGTTTTGAATAAATACGACGTTTTCTTGAATGCTTAAACTTCTAATCTCTTATCTACCTTCATTAAATCTGTGAAATTGCTGTAGTCATCATTCGTGGGCATATGTGTTAATCTTGCTTAGAAAATAAATGTGGATGTGTTTCCTTAATTATATGGTGATTAAAAAAAAATCATAATCTCATGAAAAATAGTAAATACAAATTAAACTGTTGAAGTCTTAATTGGAAATGCTAATGAACTGAAATGTGATTTAAGCATGACTCAGAGAAAAAGTGAAGATTTTTGAGACTGTGTTTTGAAGGTTAAGTTTTTCCAGCATAGATTAATATAACCTACTTCTTCAGTTATTCAGTGACCTCAAGGCCAGTTTCTTCTTGTGCTCTAGTTGTGTTCCAGTGGACTTACTAGGAAAATATGTGGAATAGATAAATTTGGGGAGAATCTCAGAATTGTTGTATCTGGTAAAATGAACAGAAAGTAGGGGGCTCCTAGTGCCTCTAAATCACTGCAGCCTGCAGGATCTCTTATTTTCCCCATCATTTTTCATGCAGACTTCTGCCAGAAGTTTAGATTGTAACAATACATAGAAATATGACTCTGAGGATCTTTAAGATTTATTTATTCACCACAGAAGCCTGCAATTATTTGTAGCTTCATGCTGACTTTTGAGATATCCCTGTTTCATCAATAACATTTCAAATTCTTCTCTTGTTCACCACACTGCTTTCCCCTCTTTTTGTCTTAGTGTCCTCAGGAAACATTACGAGTATATTCTGTCACCTACACCATCAATGTGTGAGACAGCACTGGCACTGAGGTTGTTCAAATTGACCTTCTGCAGACCTATCTGGGAATGACAGTCCGTGTTTGTTAATTGGTTTGTGTTGGGTTTGCTTTTGCTTTTTAAAACATCTTTACATTGTTTTTATTATAAATTAGCTAGATACATCTTTACTGATTACCTTTGAGTAATCTACTACTGAGACTGTCGTAGTTTTACAGAAAATAGATACATGAAAGTACTGGTTGATAGGCTCTCTCTGTATATCTGCAAGAATCTTAAGTGCAAACATACTGTCTTTAAGTATTTTCACATTTCAAAATTTACATAATTTCTTTAAGTATCAGTTTTTCAGATTACTGTTCACTTAGAAGATTTCTGTGTTTTTATCTTGTCTGTTTAACTGATTTGTTATTTTAGAAATTGAAATGTGGTTTTTCTATTTAATTTGCTTCAGTCTTTAGCCTTTTCAAGCTCTCTCGTACAGGTTTGTTTTTTTCCCCTGTATTTATTTTGTTTCACAGAACAAAATTTTATTTGCTATAAAGTCAGTCAATAGAAAACTGAAACCTTCTTCTGCCTCTAGCAAGGAATTAGTGTTGTACAGCCATCTCTAAATTGAATTAGTTTACAGATGGTCCTCTTATCTGTATGCTTTAGAGAGATTAAAACCTCACGGTTCAGAGAACTGACTGACCTCTGCAACTTCAAATTTTTTGTTCTTTGTTTTAAAGCAATTTATTTATCAGTTCTAATGTCCAAGGTTTTATCCATGAAGCTTTTAAGCTTATTAGGAACCTACCATCTGGAACAGTATATTAGCAAAAGCTTCTCAGAGGAATCTCTTATAATTGTAACATATTTATTTAGATGTGTGTACTTAAAAATATATTTCTTCTCATCAAGATTTAGAAGTCAATTTTCAACTATCTTTGATAAATATTTTCCCATTGGATTAAATAATCCTGAAAAAATCTGATTATGAATATGTAATTTAAAACAGAAATTGATCTTTCAGTCAAATATGCATGTACAGTGAAATAAAAACTGAGGAGCAGGTTATATAATCTAAATGAGAGCAGAAGATATATTTGGAGGATAAATGTTGATCTTGATTTCTATGACACATATGGACAGATAACAAAACACAGGCTCATCAAGTCTCTCCAATTATTCTGTAAATGACATACCCACATTGCTACTATATATTTTTCCTATATATTGAGAATAACTTTGATAAATATTAAATGTAGGGGATTAAGATTAATAAACCTGCAGTATAGAATCATAGAATAGTTTCAGCTGGAAGAGACTTTCAAGATGATCAAGTCCAACCGTACTCCTAGCCCTATCAAAAACCACTAAACCATGTCCCTAAGCACATTCTATGGTTCTATGTATATATTCTTCACTGAAGTTAGCACTAAACATTAAATGCAAAGGAACGGTGTTTGAATTACAGTCTCAGCAATATTTAAAAATTGAGCAACAATATCAGCAAGTATTGACTTGTACATACATTTTCATTTGTTATTCCATATTAATACAATTGTTGCAGCAAACTATTTTCATACACTTTCTGGGACCAGCAGGCTGACCTAAAGCTGAATTATATCCTTGAATGTGGTGATACAGACCCATGGCTTTTAAATGATAACATAAATTATAAAAAAGCATCAGTATTCTTCAGGCTAAACTTATTCTTATTTATTATAATTGGTATAACACTGCTATGAATCACACTATTAAGCCAAACCACTTCTTCAATGATAGAGTTAGTTTTAGCAATTTTCTGAATTTAAAAGAAAAACTACAAATATAATATATTTTTCCCCCAATTATTTATTTAATTTAGGAATGTTGGTTTACTGTTCAAAATGCATTTATTAAGAACAGTTCTGTTACAGATATTAAACCCACTAGCATGCAGCTATTAAAAGGAAATGATAGATCAAGTTTATTTGAACTATTTAATTTCTTGAACTTGGTGAACATCTTTCAGATTTATTTTTTTTCTAGTAATTAGATTTTTTCCCCTTTATGATATCAGCATTTCTTGCAAGATGGTAGCAACATTTTTTTTTATCCAAGAATGATACTTGCAAATGACTGAGAGGTCATTATTTTGCAGTAAGTCCATTTACAATTTCCTTCCACATGATGCAGTAACATGCAGAAATATCCAGATTTGCTTGAAGAAACTTTGTTACATCTACACATCCCAGGTCTGCATCGTTCAGAAAGCCTGGAAATCAAGTAATTATGTTGATGTGGAACTGGACTCAGATGTGTTGACACTAACTCTTCTGGCTCCGGAATTACTTGGAAATGTTTTGTACTGTGTAAAGTAGATGTATCACTTATGTCTTCAAACTACTGTAACAGAGACTGGTCATAAACATAGTCACATGGGTTTAGTGTGGCCTGTTGCTGTTGCTCTTTCATGAGTCTGCTCACAAATCAGTCCTGAGAATGTTGGTTCTGGGCTTCTGGGGTTCTTCCATGTTAAATCTTTGCATATTCAAGACTATGTTGTCATCATGACTGGAGGATTTGAGAACTCAAAGATCTTATGACTCAATTTATTTATTTTTTAGGGTTTACAGGAATACCATGTTATGTTTATGCCTAAGTATTGTATCAAAGGCTCAGTTTTACTGTTAAAAAATTTAAATAAATCCCCTAGTCTTTGTATATGCAACCCATGAGAAACAGTAGTCAGCTAAGAAAAACTTTTTTATATCCAGGCTCAATTTAGAAGTTAACTATTTCGAATATGATGCTCATTCTTTAGTGACATTGTGAGTTAAGCGAGAATTTAATCATTATTTCTGTACTATCTGTGTGATTTTTTTGTAGAGAATTTTGGGAAAATTCTATTAACCACTTTTATAGCTTGGGTTATGATGCTAAATATCCCATATTTATCTTTTAACCACTTGCTAGCCACTGTATTACGGATGCCAGTACTCCAGTGGGTGGAAGCCATAGCATTCAGATGATTTCAGTTCTTCGTATTATGAAGGTAATTATATACTTACATATAGATGTAAGTCATGCTAAACTATCTAGAGTATAAAAAATTTTACATATTTTCAATGATAACCACTGAAATTTTATTTTTATTTTTTTTTTATGTCCGGATCTTGTGGATTATTCTGACCATATTGGAGAGTCCAAATTGTGGAGTGAACGGTCAGCTGAAACGAGGTAAGATCTCCAGCCATTGAAGTGTGATAGAGTACTCCCATGAATGAAATGTATCACAAAGGAGAGGGAGCATGTGAAAGTCATGTTTCAAGTTAAGAAATACATATTTCTTATGATTGCATGAGCTTGGCTATAGCATGCGCTATATTGATATAAATACACATTTTTCATAGCTTCTATATCAGGATTTTTCATTTGAAACTGGTGTATTTTTTTATAAAATGTATGAATGTATATAGAGAGGTTTCATCTGCTTTCTTAACTGCTTCTAGGCTCCTTTAAAAAATGTTAATCTGCTGAGTTATTTTTGTGACTTAAATATTTAAAAAAAAAAATTGAGGGAGACTAGGTTTTCACTGTAGTTTTTCTCTAATTTTACATTACTTGAGTGAATATACTTTATGGGAGTTACAAGAAGGGAACCGTAACAATCAAGTCCTTGAATTATGGTGTGGAACTATAGCATCTTTGATTAGTTTTTGTCAAGGAAGAAGCACAAGGTCCTGGTGGTGTGATCTCTTGTGATTGCAGAGCTTTAATTTTCATCTACAGTCATACTGGACAGTGCCTTTAATATTTTATGTATTTATTTTACATGATAGAAAATTTTTTTTTGTTGAGATGAGGTATCTGTCACTCTCCCTAGCAGTGGTTCCAGTGACTGAAGAGTCGCACTGTTAATACAAAAACTTACATATTTACTAAAAAGAGAAATAGGTGACAGTGAATATAAATTCTACAAATGGAAGCGAAATCTATTTTTAGGTCCACTACAAATAAAACCTAGAAGTGAAACAAAATCAGTGCTGAAGAATTAAAACAGAAATTATATTAAAGGTTGACAAACAAGAAAACCTTTGAGGGGAATAAATAATTTTCCATCCAAAGCTAGCAAGAAGGTTAAAAAGTGTTTATTAGAACATTATTAAGCCAAGAATACTCCAGGTTGCCAATTCCTCTTAGTGAGATTTTTTTGTTTGTTTTGTTTTGTTCAGTAAATATAGGGTTCTCAGGAGCATGACTTGTCCTAAAAGTTTCAGTGTTTACCTTTTCTTCTTGTTATTTACTTTGAATTTGTATTTCACAGGAAAACCTGATAATGTTTTTAAAAATAACAATCATATTAATAATAAAAAATGCTATCCACTGGAATTCTTCATAGATCATAATTCATTGTATTCAATATCACAAAGTTCTGAATAATGAATAATTGTAAACCAAAAATACAAACCCTCTAATACATAAATAGTGTTACTAACTCTGACTTAACGCACCATTTTTACTTTTTGTAGCTTTACAAATAGGTCATACTAAAGATATTAAATACAAATAAATAGATGTTAGAATAAAATAAAACCTGTGGAGAATTTCTTTTTACTGTAGCAAATTTCCATAGCTTTTTTTATTGGCAAGCAGTCTCCCAGTTATTTTTAGTTGCCCTGTTTGTTTGTGTTTGCTTTGGCTTTCTGAACTATAATCTCCTTCTGAAACTGCCTCTCAGTATCTCTCACCAAATGGAATTTCTCTCTATAAACCCTCACACATATGAACAGATCCTTTGTCATATATCTTCCATTCAATGCTCTAATTATTAAATTTTTGGTATTAATTCATTAAATCATCAGAGCTACTTGGAGACAAATCTAGCAGCATTCATAATCATCACACTCAGTATGACATCCTATGAAAATATGGGGAAAAAACCCAACAAACCAAAACAACATCAAATTGATTTTGTTTGGAAGAGATGTAGTCATAGCAATTAAAAGCATTCACTCCCACTCCCTTAGGTTTGGCCAACTCTGCAGCACAGGGAATCCTTGTTTTTCACTTTGTCCTTTTCAGACAGATTGTTTGGCATCTGGTAATATTTGTTAGTCAAAATGTTAGTCAGCTACAATGATGAAATCGAATAACTCTGTTGGTTAACAAATGTTTGTCAATCATATATGAAATGTACAGGCACTGCTGTTCTGTTCAAAAGTGTTTTACAAACTACATGCATATTATTGATACCCTGTTTGTTTATAACAGAGAGTATGATCACAGATGCTCTCAGCCAGCTCCACAAATCAGGCAATTGCTTCTTGCATAAGATTCCCCAACACAAGTTACATTTTTTATCCATAGCATTATCATATTTGCTCAAAGTACAGAAAAGATTTCCCACCAATAGCAAGTACAGTTCTTTTAGTAAAGTACTACATCACAGAGTTTGGCAAATGTTTGTTCTCCAACATTCGGGTGATATTTAGAATTTTTTGGGTTTTTTTTTTTTTTTTTTGGTTAGAGGTGGTTATCAGTGGCAAATTAAACACAGATGGGATAGATTTTAATTAAATTCACTTGTTCACTCTGTGAAACTTGCCATCTGATTTATATTTTTTCCGGACCCACACAGATTTTCAGAGAAGGTGTTTGCGCCAAATGAATCTTTTTGAAAGTACACCTGCAATTGCATGTTCTTAACCCTACTGTCACAACGGGGGTTTTCACACTGACTTCACTGAAACTGAATGAGTCTTTCCATGTAGTGGAGACGGACCAGCGATCTTTCTTCACTGAGAAATAAACATCTACCAATGACCAAAATCATTAACCATTGATCTTAAAATATCCCTTAGTGTTTTAAAGGTTTAGATATCTGGTACCATTTATAAGGTTATTTATAAATGTATATACACACATGTGTGCACACATAGGTATTGTTACCATGCATCATGATTTACATTTCTACAGCTGGAACATTATTTGTGGCAGTGAAAAAATTAGAAATCTATGCACTATGTGCAGACATTCTGGGTTGCAGGAGGTGCAAGAAAAATGAGGACTAATGTGCGTGTCTTGACAGCTCTTGATAAGTCTCTTTCAAAAGGGGATGTCTTGAATGCCCTTACAGTAAAGCAGAGCATATCACTTTATGCAGATAAGAAAAGGGTCACAAATGTTACTATTTGAACTCGCTAATAATGACACTCATCTGAGGCCTTCATGAAAGTTCATCTTCTCTCCAATCAGCAACTTTAATTTCCCTTTACCCATTCATTCCTTCCAGATAAGAGTGATTTTTGCTCTGATTTAATCAGCTATGTCCAGATTTTTTGTAAAAATACAGCTGAAGGTAACACCTATGTTGTTTATGGCTCAAGAAGAGAGAAGGGAAGGAATTTGCATACCTCACTGTTGTTCCTGGTAAGTTCCTTGTACTGAACAGTACCCATCATTAATGACTTGAGGGCTGGAGCATGTCTTCTATGAAGACAGGGTGAGAGAGCTGGGGTTGTTTAGCCTGGAGAAGAGAATTCTCTGGGGAGACCTTATAGCAGCTTTTCAGTACTTAAAGGGGGCCTACAAGAAAGATGGAGAGGGACTTCTTACAAAGGTGTGTACTGATAGGACAAAGGGTAATGGCTTTAAACTGAAAAAGCGTATATTTAGATTAGACGTAAGGCAGAAGTTCTTACTGTGAAGGTGGTAACACACTGGAATAGATTGCCCAGAGAAGTTGTGGATGCCCCCTTCTTGGAAGTGTTTAAGGACAGTTGGACGGGGCTTTGAGCACCCTGGTCTAGTGGAAGGTGTCCCTGTCCGTGACAAAGGCTGGAACTACATGATCTTTCAGCTCCCAACCCATACCATTCTGTGATTCCATGATAATTGCTTTATTCCACTTGCAAACAACTGTATGAGCAAAAGTTGCAATATCTGAGCTGTTGTGTAAGAGCTTGCTGCAAAGGTCTTTAGATAGTACACTAAAATGTGGTGGATCATGGCACAGACCCCCTGGTTAATGTGCAGGAGAGACATTTTATTGTAACAGCAAGCAGCTCATATAGCTGGCTATGCTTACCACAAAAGCTTGATTAATATTGGCACTTAGCCATGCTCCTTTTAGCAACAATACAGGCAAACATAGAGGTTCTTCTCAGTTACTTTCACAACTATCATAAAAGTAAGGGCTCAACAAGCAGATGGTCACAAGACATTCACGAGCTGTTTGGGCTGGCGCTTCCACTCAAGCTGCTGAAGTCATCTTTGTTTCAAACTTGATCTCTTGGACATCCCAAAGGACATACTCCCATCTCAACACTCTTCATATTCCCACAAGCCTGGCCTTGTAAGAATACTCCACATAAAACAATAAACTAACCTTGTAAGATTTGTGGCATATGGAAAAACGTTTAAATTTAAACTCAAAGTTTTAACTCTTGAATTTATTAACTTCAAAATTCCGATATGTACCTTCTCTCTATATACATTTCTTTGTATTGACTGGGTACAATGGGATCTAGTGTTTTATCTTTGCACTTGTGACCATTTTAAAGCTTGGATTATCTGCTCTCTTGGGAAACCTTATGATCTGGAAATAAGTCCAACATCAAAGATCTATTAAATAAATAAACCTGTAATGCTAATAAAAATAATGTCAAAGCTCTCTGGTCAGCCAAAAATTATACTGTAGCTTATATTTTTGATGGGAGATAAATGAAAATTACATAGAAAAACAAACCAGTTTGATACCTCTTGTTTTTAATGAACTACAAAATTGAATTCATATGCTTCTAAAGGCAGTCTCCTCTACTATAGTGTCAATAACATGAACATTGAGATGACTATTTATTTATTCTAGGGGTTAAAAGAAGATCAGATTCACTCTTCATTTAGATCCTGTCATTCAATATCAATTTTTCTTTTTTCTTTTTTTTTTTTTCTTTCTTTTCCCAATAAATTAGGGTTATTTATGTATAGAACATTTCTGGGAAGAACTACTGTTCACTAGAGACCTGGTTGAACTTTAAAAAAGTACATTTCATTTAGGACTGCAGGTTTCACTTGAATAAAATTGATGTAGCCCAGTGTTCACTAGATATGAACTGTGAGAACAAAACCTAATTTTTTTATACATATTAGGAATAAACCTGGAACATAAGACACCAGAACTGTAAGCCCCATCCTATTGCAACAGATAATACTACTTAGTAAAAGGGAAAATGCAGAAGTTGTCCTACTGTATGTACAGATGCATCTTCCATAGCGACATATTCGCATCTGCAGCAGGTCAATTTGGATGTTCTGTTTACCAAGTTGTTTAGGCACTAAATGCCTTCAGAAAATGTGTATTTTTGTCCTTTATAAGGAATTGTACTAGAGATAAGGTACCAGTGCAAAGCTTCTCCTTGAATATCCTATGAAGCTGAAGATGTCCCCTCCCTGGAAGCATTCAAGTCCAGGTTAGATGGGACTTTGAGCAACCTGGTTTAGTGAAGGGTGTCCCTGCCCATAGCAATGGGTTGGAACTAGATGATCTTTAAGGTCCCTTCCAACCCAAATCATTCTACGATTCTGTGCCTCTTCCAAAGTTAACATATGATGGGTTCTATTTAGGAATAGGTCCTCTAGTTGTGGACTCTGACTTTTAAATAGATATTGATTGCTGCTAAACTCAGCTGAGCACAGATCGTACAGTGATTTCCATCTGAAACCTCTGTGGCAAGCACATTTCCTCTCTGCAGAAAACAGAGAAGGGAAGAAAAGGTTGAGGAACATATCCTTTTAAGGCTTTGGTATGGAGAGAGAAAACCATAGGAGAAGAGACTATGACATAAAAGCTGATTTTTGTATTACTGTTCATTGTGTATATTCAAACTCATATTCCTTCATGCTTTGTCTCAGCACTGCTCCAGGAGTACAACTAAAGGTTAAGTAAAGAACAACTTGTGTATGGTTTGTAGGGTCTTCCCATCTCCATGCCCTTGTCCAGTATCCTGACTATGCGTGTGCAGTAAGCTGTCTTCACAAATATCAGTTCTGCTGTGGCCAAAGGGTCCTTCTGTTGTTGTTTTTCTAGTAGATGCATTGCAGATATATACTATGTATTTTCATAATTCCCAGAGTAAAATTGTCAAGATATTATTAGGAAAGATATAAACATCTTAGCCTGAAGCCTGCTGTGAAAATCACTAGATATACTTTCCTAGATGTAAATTACTCTTCACCTGAATAAGGTAATTTCTCTGTTAACTGGATCTCTGAAAAAAACACAAGATAAAATATAAAATTAACATGGATAATCTTAACTCACAATATATTAAATGGATGTTGCATGTAATTTGAAGTATTTGGGGTGATATCAATAAATTCCAGGTCATTTTCCACAGGAAACTGATGTAAAAACAAGAATATTTGGTTTGGTTGGAAAGAATTCTGTTAAATAGAAGTACAAATTTCCATTTGTTTTGGAGTTCATAGTAGCAAGAAAATACAATCAATGAGAGTCATTAACAGCCCTGTAAATACACAACAGAGCTGTACGGTTCGAATTTGTGTTCAAATGGACTCAGAAGATGAGAAATGATGATGGTTTGGTATTTCACAGTTGAATTGAACTAGTATATGTTGAAAGAGCCTTTGCTTTTGATAAGAAGCACAGTATTAAAGAGTTGCTTCAAGCATTTTAGAGATTTTATTTATTTATTTATTTATTTAAGTGTACAAAGTTAAAAACAGATATACAATAATTTTTCAGCTGCTGAGTTCCTGGATAAAAAAAGGGCAGCAAAGCTGAACAGTATTTTATATTTGCGGACTATAAAAAAAATTGGAGAAGGAAGAAGGGGCCTTTACACGGCTAAATCTTCATGTGTTTTAATATGGATCTCAATTTGCAGGAGAAATTGCTTTCCAGACATGAGTAAATCCTAAACATCTGGATTTAATTTGATTCATTACACCTCTTTCTCAGGCATGTCTGCTACTCATCTCCCTGCTCAGCGCAGTACTTTCTGTTCGAATCTGTAAACTCATTCTATACATTATGCCCAGTTTCGATCCCCCTTCAGGAAGCTGTTACAGGATTGGAGATGCTGCACGCTTCAGGGAGTACCATTGGGTATTTTTAAAAGTCAGAAGCCCAGCCTTTAGATTCAGCATGCTGTGTACACACCCTCCCTGGGTCAGAGCTGGGACTTGGAGCTCCCCTGCAGGCCTTCTTCCCCATGGGAAGCTGTGGCTCTGTGCTGCCTGCTTGACTGTAAATCATTCAGCTTAACATGGCAGCCCATGGCCCACATGGAGTTCTGTGGGTCTAACATCTTCAAGCCATTTCAGTTCATAAAAGAAACAAGCAGGCATTGTGTGTCCCTTCATATCAGCAGTAAATTGGGACCTATCTCTGCATCCCCCTCTCCTCATGAATCTGAGCTTTCTAAAACTTCTTAAGCTTTTTTTTTTTTTTAAAAAAATACACAAGTATTGAATGGCTTTCCAAATATCTTACAGTTACTTAGTCAGATGGTTTGCTTTGTTGCTTTGCTTTTCAGTCTCGTGTGGTACCTGGCTGGTTGTCTCAGAACCCAGCTGCTAGCAGCTTTCATTCCAGACTGGTGGTGCTACTGTTTTAGGCAGGTGCTGGCTGATGTTGCCAGCAGAAACATCTTGGGGATAGAGCTACAGTTTCAGAAGTGCACTCTTAATTTTGACTTCTGAGAATATTCCCTTGGAGGCTTTGGCAATGCTGCTTTCTGTGTGAACCTGCTGGCCTGAATAAAAATTGTCCCATTCTTTGTAAGTGTGATCCAAGAAATGTCATTTTCATCATCCACTCGTCTTTTATCTGTGTGTAATGACTTGGGTATTGTAGTTTTCCCCAGACAGCTTACAGGACACACAGTTGTGGCATTCCTGTGGTGTGATAGCTTTTATGGGTTCCAGCTGTTACAGTTTTTGAGGTAAATTAAATAGTTCTCAGTAGAAATTGCTGGTTTTTTCATGTTTGTGCGTGATGCTTTTTTCTTGTGCATGCAACAGTATATTATTACCTAAGTACTACCACTTGTTCTTGGAGTATCCAGCCCCCTGAGCTGGCAGACAGAGATGAGGAGCAGAACAAAGCCCCTGTAGTCCAAAAGGAAATGATCATAAGCATGGGTTTATGAAAGACAGGTCCTGCTTGGCTAACCTGATCTCCTTCTATGACAGGATGACTTGCTTACTGTATAAGGGAAAGGCTGTGAATGTCGTCTGCCCTAGACCATAGTAAAACCTTCGACACAGTTTCCCTCAGCATTCTTTTGGAGACACTGGCAGCTTGTGGCCTGGATAGATGTACTCTTAGCTGGGTAAAAATTTAGGTGGATTGCTAGGCCCAGAGGGTGTTGGTGAGTGGAGTTAAATCCAGTCTGTGACCAGTCACAAGTGGTGTTCCCCAGGGCTCAGTATTGAGGCCTGTTTTGTTTAATATATTTATTGGTGATCTGGACATGGGGTTCGAGGGCACCCTCAGTAGATGGTGCAGATGACACCAAGTTAGGTGGGTACATGGGTCTGTTTCAGGGTAGGAGGCTCTACAGAGGAATTTGGGTGAGCTGGATTGATGGGCCAAGGCCAATTGTATGAGCTTCAATAATGCCAAGTGCTGGATCTTGCATTTGTGTCACAACGACCCCATGTAATGCTACAGGCTTGGGGAAGAGTAGCTGGAAAGCTGCCTGGTGGAAAAGGACTTGGAGGTGTTGGTCAACTGATGGATGAATATGAGCCAGTGTGGGCCCAGGTGGCCAAGGAGGCCAACAGCATCATGGAATGTACCAGAAATAGTGTGGCCAGCAGGACTAGGGCAGGGAGTGTCTTGCTGTACTACTGAGGCAGCACCTTGAATACTGGGTTCAGTTTTGTGCCCCTCACTCCAAGAAGGAGTTTGAGGTGCTGGAGCATATCCAGAGAAGGGCAAGGAAGCTGGTGAAGGGTCTAGAGAATGAGACTTATGAAGAGCGGTTGAGGGAACTGGGGTTGTTCAGTCTGGAGAAAAGGAGGCTTAGGGGAGACCTCTCTAGATACTTGAAAGGAGGCTGTAGTGAGGTGAGGGTTGATCTCTTCTGCCACGTAATGAGTGACAGGGTGAGAGGAAATAGCCTCAAGTTGTGCTGGGAGAGGTTTAGGTTGGATATTAGGAAAAATTTCTTCACTGAAAGGGTTGTCAAGCCCTGGAACAGGCTGCCCAGGGAAGTGATGGAGTCACCAACACATTTAAAAGATGTGTAGGTGTGGTGCTTAGAGACATGTTTTAGTGGTGGACTTGACAGTTAAAGTTGATGATTTTAAAGATCTTTTCCAGCCAAAACAATCTATGAGTCTATTACTTTGCCAGACTTTTAGCATTTGAAGTTCGATACGTAAGAATGGCGAGTATATCGTTACAGTTTAACAGATCAAATTCTCCTTTTTAAATGAAATAGCTTGGTCTGGGAGTTAATATCTCTTCTGTAAATATTGAAATAAATTATGACCTTCTTATTGAGAGTAGCTAATGAGCTTTTAGCCTTTGATATCTTATTATCTGTATATCTTCTTTTAGGTGGACTTTACATCATGAGCTGAAATTTTCATATACTGAATTTTTTTATTTTTTTTTTTTTTAATATAATCCAGAAAGCAGCTTTGTCTTCTCAGATGCTTTCAAATAAAAATAACTAGGGGGCAACAACAAGTGCAACCTCAAGCTCAGTTTAATTTGTCTTCTCATGTTCTCTGAAAACCAGGCTAAGATGTGTTACATAAGGTCTCTCTTGCTCAGTTAAAACATTCTTTATATAACATATTTCAGTGCTTTGCAAACCTTCTCCTTCTGTGTAATAGTTCAGATATGGAACAGCAGCTAAAGAATATATTTAAATACTAATGTCACACAGCTAATATTTGATTTCTTCACTGACACCTCCCACCACACAAATGGGATCAGATCACATCACACATCAAATCTATGTTTGAATCAAGCACCCTACTCTTTATGTTGTTCTTCCTGTGTCTTCAAAGTGCGTTAGTCCCTTTTACTAGTTCATCCCTACCGAGCAGGTTGAACTGAACTTCATATTCTGCAGCAGATTGACTTTCATGTTATACTAGTGTAGTGAACATAGCAAATCAAGATTCTATTTAGTATGTCTGTTTTGGTTGGCAATAAATTAAACTAATTTGCCCTAGTTGAGTCTGTTTTGCCTGTGGTGGTAATTGGTGAGTGATCTCTCCCTGTCCTTGTCTTGACTTACAAGACTTTTGTTGTATTTTTCTCCTCCTGTCCAGCTGTAGAGGGGAGTGATAAGCAGCTTTGGTGGGCACCTGGTATCCAGCCAAGGTCAACCAACCACAGCAATGTTCCAAAAATGAACCAGAGTTTGTAGTGAGTAAGGCCACTGCCAGAAGTGTGTTGTTCAGTCGGCTCAGAAACATCACATAATGAATTTAGGAAACCCTTGTGGCCATGATGGTTGATCACTGCCTGGATTCCATGGCTGCCTATTTACTGTGTGGTGCTGGGAAAATTACATAAATGAAGCTCCTGAAGCAAGTCACTGATGTCTTCCACATGTCTGTTTATGGAGCTTAGGTCCTGGAATGCATGAATAATTAAACTATGTTAGGATATGTGCTATGAACATGATAAGTCTCTTATGTTATTGAGAAATAAAAAAAATTGGGTGACTCAAATGTGTAGACATGTTCAACAATTTTAGCATTAATTTCTCTGACAGCTGCTGATACATTAAATAGGGCTAATAATCATAATAAATTTTTGTCTCAAATGGGAATTGTGGTGATAAACACAGTGGTAGGAGAACCATAGAAACACCCATGATGTTAATAACCCCGTATTTGGTACAGAGTTTGGTTTATGTGAGGTAAATAATGCATGGATCCACTTAGTGAATGAAAAACACTAACAAACCTCCCAAAACTCAGTACTGAATAGCTCCACAGCCAGTGAATACCATCCATCTCAGGAACAGAATTAATTAGAGGCAGCATTTTGGTGACAATATACAGTTGTTGAAGTGAAACTTGCATCATAAAACATAAAGCACTAAAAGGTAGACTGTAATTCTGACATTTTCTGTCTCCCTAATTTTCAGGGTTAATTATGATTTTTAACACAGTTTTTGTGTGCCTATAAAAGAAGATCTTTACATTCTAGTCATATTCAATTACATATTTGGGGATGAGAGCACATTATTCACAGTAACCAAAAATGCATTCTAGTTCTCAAAAGAAATAATGTAGTATGTTCTTAACTCAATGGAGCACTGCTAATGCTTTGGCAAGACTTTACAAATAGATTTTTATGTAAGAAAATGGGATGAGGCATCAAGACATTCTGAGTTATTACAAATGCTCTATGATTCAGTATTCCTATTGTCAGAGATTGCTTTGAAACAATGAAACACTTTTTTAAAGGCTAGAGCAAAGCAGTTCTTTTGGATTTTTATTTTAAACAATAGCTCACTTAGCAATCATGTTTTCATCTACATAGATGTTATTAGGCAGATCTTTATATAGCTAGATGACAAGCTTTTGTGTGTGTGAAAATGTCCACTTCGTGTGGAAATATGAGTAATGAGTGAAGTACGTATGTACATTGACTTATTGTTTGATTGTTTTTCATTTGAAGAAGTGCACGTGTCTGGTTTCTAGCTATGGTGTATTTCCAAAGAGAATTGAATTCCTTTAATCAGTTTGATCTCCTTATATTTTATATTTTATTTTATTTTATTTTATAAGTAATTGAATTTGATTGTTTTCTACAGTGTTATACTGTGTGGAAGATAAAATTTAGATAATTGGTTTTTGCAGCATAACATAATAGTTCGTCTATTGCTCTAGTTTTGTATACAGAACAGACTAGTCTTTAAATTGTCATTTATGTGAAAGTTCAATTGTCCTTTTTTAATTTAAAGATTGATTTTATTTATATGAAGTCAGAAGGTATATATTTAGGGCCTCACTTAGATTGATTCTTGAACAGGTTGCATCATGCAAGAGGGAAGAAGGAACAAACTGGGGATCCTGCTAATGCAGAATTCCCTCAATACTGGAATGAGGATGGAGGAGAGATGAAAACTGTGCAGCCAGTCATAATGTCTCCTCTAGAGCTGGTGGAGCACCTGAAAGCGGAAAAAAAAAATTAATAAAAATGTGTCTGGGTCCAAGAAAGCTTGGTACAGGTTCCAGTTTGACATACTGCCTGTCAATTCTTATCGTTGGAACCATTGCCTATGTTAGGAGGTTGTGCTGGACATATAGCGTGCTATGAGTACTGTGACCTCCATGCTAGTGTAGGCATTGTGATGGCGTTTTTTTGCCTACGCAGTTTTGAGGCATGGGTGTGGCCTACAAACGTGTCTCTGTTTCAGATCTTTCAAGCACAAGTAAAACTTTTCAAGCAGTTTCCTGATAATGTTAAATGTACTTTCTTTATTATTTATTTATTTATTTATTTACTTTTCCTGCAACAGGTAACAGTTCTTTTAATATGGAAATGTTTTAATAATTTCTTACACATTTTGGATATCATGGCCATCATCTGTTCTGCATTTCCTGTGCTGCATGGTAAGCTAATGGTTATTCCTCTAATCTATTTAATTTCTTCTTTAAATGGCAGGGCTTTAAAAAAAAAAAGATAATGAATATTGCAGATATTCTAAATAGAGATTATAAATTTGGATATGGTTTGGGCCTAAGGAGTTCTTTTCCCTTCTGGTAGTATTTCTGAAGAAAAACTGATCTCTTTCAATGCATATAAATTGATGAATTACATTTTTGACATATCTAATTTACAACAGTTCAGGTATAAAGACACTGAATTTGAATGTCTCTTTCTTCCTACTCTTGAATCTACATAGAGATTAATCTCCTACCTAAGTAATGCTAAGTTATCAATCATTCATGCTGCTAAATGTCAAAGGCAAAGAATGTACTGTGCAGTAGGATTGAACTCTTATTTTAAAAAAAAATAAATCTATTTTTCAAAGACAATGGAATTTATTTTTAATTCTTTTAATAATATTTACTTGAAAAAATGCTAAGACTGGAAATTTTCCTAGAGAGTTCGAATTAATGGTGTGGTGTTGTAAAAGCTTATTTTATGAAGGATTGAACAGATTTCACTTGTACTCTGAGTTTGACAAAGAGGAAAACAGTCTGCTGCCTAATGAGAGAAGGGCATTAAAATAGGAGGGTACTAAGAGTGATGATTCTAAGAGGCTGTCAGTGAGATAACAGATGAAGAGGAAAAAGGATGTAAGGCCAGAGGATAAAATGCTTCAAGGTTTCTTTAGCTATAACACAGCCAAAGATGTTGGAAACATCCATTCCCCACTTCCTCCTCCCTCTCTCCTCACTCTGGTGTGACTGATTAATGCAGTCAATATGGTGTATAATGTGAAATATCAATGTGCTCAGGCACTTGCACTTCTTTTTGGCCAGGCAGTGAGATCAGAGCTAGTGGAAGCATTAACTGTATTATATATAGAACTGAGATGAGAAGGAAGCATCTGAAGAGCACAGTGCTTTCTTGCTACCACTGGGAAAATGCTGTTGTTTCTGTTTCGGTTTATTTTTTTTTTTTTGGGGGGGGGGGGGGGGGGGGCTGGTGGTTGTGCCT
>WTSP01021835.1:35082-54349 GCA_025331215.1 Actenoides lindsayi | reverse complement strand
CTCCCGCGGCGCCCGCCGCCCGGTGTGGTCAGTGCTGCTGTTGGGGGGTGGTTTGGTGGGGGTGGTTTTTATTTGTTTTTTTTTTTTTTTTTTTTTTTTTTTTTTTTTTTTTTGGTGGGGGGGGGGGGGTCGGGGGGTATGTGTGTTCTGCATTTGCTGTGTCTTGTTACTGCTACAACCTCTCTTTAAGAGGGCTCAGAATATTAGGAAAATATTTTCAATGTGGAAAGTTCAGGTAATATTATGCTCTCTTTCTGGGTTGCCTATACTCAGATGCTTTCCTATTTCAGAACTAAGAGAAAAATAGATCTTCCTTTAGCCTGAAAAGTATTTTAAGGCAATGACATTAGAATTTTGAGTCTTCGAATGAGATATAAATGTTTTTTGCCTTAGATGCTTTGTGTGTGTGTGTGTGTGTGACATGACAAAGCTTTTTCTTGAAGTGCTTGAGATAGTCTTTGATTGGTATTGTTTGCTCTACTATATTCCTCAAAGTTTGAGTGCATCTGAAATAAAAAGTATTGCAGGGCCATGTCAAGAGAGAAATAATTTCTTTCTTTCAAGATGGGTAATACTTGAACATTGTTCACTGTCACTGTTTGAAGACAGTTACTTTTGTCTGCTCTTCTATTAACTTGAATGAATGAGGCTTCGAACTGGAATAACAAGATGAATTTGATGAACTTTTGCTGGTATTAGCGTTTTTAAGCCTTTTTAACAGTTCTGTTAGATTACATACATTGAGAGATGCTATATATAAAATGCATAATAGATTTATGTTTTTCCCAAATGTTCATCGCTGGTTGGCATTTTTTTAACAGCAGTTTGCCTGAGGTGGCAAATAGCATGTATTTAGTATTTTTTTCTTAAAAAGAAAGAAGACTTTGTGACCTATTAGCTTTGTATATTTTATTTCCCCCAGCAAATGAAAAGGAGGAAATGAAAGAAGGAGAGAATTGTGAGAATACACCATTCCAGCCTCTGCAGCTGGAAATTAAAGAGCCCCTGGTCACTCCAGTAGCTGGTGATGAGACCCTACTTGTTGACTCTCCAGTAGCTGATACCACAGGCCAGGGATACCTACAATCTCCACTCTGACTCTAGTAACTGGCATCCTGTCCACTCATGCCGTTCCCCCCCAGTAGCTGTCACTGAGTCCCTGCACCACACATACACACAAGATAGAGAGATTACGCAGTGAGAGAGTTGAGAAAGGACTTAATGAGAGGATAGGACAGTCTGGTGATGAGGTGCAGGGCTCAGCCAGGCAAGTGCATTGACTGGACCCATTTTACATGTAAGTGGCCCCTTTTATACCTTTTTCTTTCTGTCTCCTCCTCCCAGATCCCCTTTCCTTGCACATTTGCTTATCAGTTGACATAGTCCCCCTGCCCCCTCAACATCCTGGACCCCCAGGTTTTTGTCCCTGTCAGTTGCAAAGTCCCAGTTTCCCTGCAGTTTCTTGTATCCCATCAATTAGTCTGACTGACCAAGTTGGTTTCTGGCTGTTGCCTTTGTTAAAGCTAATTGGTCAGATTTTTTAGCTCTGTGTGTTTGTCTCCCTCCCTTTCTTTATCATCCCAACTTGGCAAGGTCATTAGACAATCTTACTGAAGAAAAAAACCTTCTCATGCTCTGTGCATTCTTACCAATTAGTGTGACTGTCTGAGTTTATTCTTATCATGACTTTCCTTATCAATTGTCAGTCAGGTTTGTCTCTGTATGTTCTTGTTTATGGCTCTTTTGACCAGATATCCTTAAAAGAGCAGACAGACTCCTTCCACATACCCCTGCAGAGAATTTTGTTAATTAGAAAAAGGATGTTACAAGATAAATTTTCATTTACTGCAAGCTTTTATGGCAATGGGTTAGCAATACCTAAACAGCTCTCCCTTTGGACTCTCAAGACTTTGTTTCTTCAGTGCACCTGGTCAGATTGGAAATAAACTAGAAATAGCATATTCCCTGCAATCACTTTGTGTATATATCTAGGCACATAGTTAATTTGAAATGTTGTTGGTAATATACTGAGTATGGGAATACAGGTCACTCTGGCTTTTATTTCCCTTTTTGACATGGGATAAATCTTGAATTATGTTTGTAAAGTATTCCATATTTATCAAATGTTTCTGAAACCAGACTGTGTCCAGTGGTTTTGATCATAGTCACTGGAAACTGTAAACCTCATAAGTTTGTTAGTCATTTACTAAAAAAAGAAACTTTGTACTTCCATGCCTAAAACAGTAGTTGCATTGTAGGCTACCAGACTGATGGGTGCATGCGGAACTATTCAACATTCATACTGTAGCTACAATATTAAGGGAGAACACTGATTGAGAAGACAAAAAGATCACATACACTGGTAATTCTAGATTTAATTCCAACTTTTGAAGAATGTCAGAAATACTGCCAGATTGAAAAAGTTGAGTGACAATCCAATCACTGATATCCAAAGAACTAAGATGAAATTTATGTCTGCACTGAAAGTATTTGTAATTAGAAAAGCATTGATCTTGCTCACGTAACAGAAGAGACTTGGATAAGAGTAGAGCAAAAGCTTAGATTAAAAGAAAAATAGAAAAGAAAAAAGTACAAAACCCCCAAAATACCAAAATCCCATAAAAAAACCCGTGCTCACTAAAAAACCCCACAACAACAAAAAAAAAAAACAAACCAAAAAAACCTCCCACAGAGAAACAGAAAAACAGAAGTTAAGAAAAAAAACCCCCAAAATATTTCAGAGTTTTTAGAAGCAGAAACAGATAATGTTGTACTTCTTATTACTCAGAAGTCAAAGGCAAATCATGACTTTATTTAGGCTTTTATCTCCTCTCATTTGAATTTAGTCTTTTTATTCTATTCACAGTGTAGAGAAAGCAGATAGAAAGGAGCACAGACACCACCCAAAGTGCTGTGAAGTCTTCCTGCTTTCCACAGTGCACATATTCATGTTCTGTGTGAACCTGAACGATGCATTTTTCTGTCCATCCATTGTCTTGCTGATATCTTGGCCTGACATACACAAAGGCAGCATAAGATGACTACTGTGTAAGATGAGAACAGGAATTACCTGCTTATACATCAACAGTTCTCATTACTTACGGAGTATATTCTGCACGCTCTTTCTATTTATGATACTGAATAAAGGAAGCAGAATTCTCTTCCCAAAATAGCAAGACTATTTAGATAGTAATCTAATTACCTGTATCTAAATAAAATCTATGCCAAAATCCATTGGCACCAAGTGCCCCACAACCAGCTGTTTTAGACCTTGGATTACAGCTCAGAACAGGTCATTTGCTTACCAGAGTCCTGGGCTTATGTTGCATATAGTTTCATGATCACCTAGTTGCCAAAAAAGGAAGTGGGTCTGCCTTTTACTGGGCAAAATTAGTCTTTACAGTTACAATTACTTAGCTTTCACAGAAATCTTCATCATCATTTGACTAGTTGGTATTCTGAAAGAGGCAAGAAATACAGTTTGTAGGATAAACATGATTAGGACTAAGTGACATTTTGGTGAAATACTCCTAAAGTAATTGGTATTATATAAAAAAATAATTTTTGCCAGCGAATTCCCATTTGTATAACGGAATGAATGTAGCCTAAAGAGATGAGTATTTTTCTATACTCTACAGTGACTTGCTTAATTTTATCAGACTTTCATATTGTCACTAATAACATTAGTTATATGAAAAGAAGTCTTTTCCTTCCAGGAATTTTTGAAAGGCATATGTGGGTGGTGACTACAATTCTATCTGCCTAAGTTAACAAAAACAAAGGAACAACAGAAGATGATATTTGCTTTATCTAGTGAAAAAACCCAATGTGTTGTGTTAATGTTTCAGAAATAATATTCTGTTGAAAGAACTATCTTGATTATTTTTCTGGCTGTGTACAACAACGCTAATAAGTTCTGTCTAATATGTTGTTGTTCTGCTGGGAGATAAAAGAAAAAGAGCCTATGGATAAGGATAAGATCTTAAAAGTTGTTTACCTTAACTTAAGCAGGACTTTCAACATGGTCTTTCAGAGCATTCTGTGTCTGTGCTGGGAAGTACCAGTCTGGATGTGAGTATGAGTGAAAAAATGGTCATGCAGTCAGGTCAGTGGGCAGTGGTTAGTGGCCTCCTACCTGGGGAGTCTTGAAGCTGGCCTGTTTTGCACCTTTATCAGTGACCCTTGGGATGAAACAGAAGGTACTCTTTCTGGGTTTAAGGATGACAACAATATAGAGGGAGTAGCTGACAAGCTTGAAGATAGGGCTGCTGTACAGAAGGTCCTGGGCAGGCTGGAGAAATGGGTGCACAGAGACCTTTAAAACTGAGCAAGAACAAGTGCCAAGTACTATCACTGGGACAGAGGAACCCCTGTGATGGCACAGGCTGTGAACAGGCTGGGGACATCCCTGAGGGGAAGGCCCTGGGGCCTGATGGGCAGCGACCTAAGCCCCAGACAGCAAAAGTGGCGAAGAGCTCCCAGGGCTGTATGAACAGAAGCATGGTCGGCCAAGCTGATGGGAAAAATTACCCCCTTCTGCTCAGCACTCATGAGATCACATGAGAAGTACTGTACCTGTCATTGGACTCCCCAGTACAAGTCAAATATTATTCTTGTTCGAGTGAGTCCTGTGGAGGGGAAGCTCAGGGAGTGGGTACCTGATCCCCATTAGGGGAAGCATCTTGTTCAGCCTGGAAGTGAACGAGATTGGAGAGCTTGCACAACCACTTTCCTATATGTATATTTTGACAAGGGAAGGTTGTCAGGAGGACAGAGACAGGCTTGTGCCACATGAATGATATAAAATTTTCATAAAAAGAAACAGGGAAAGTTCCAGCTGAATAAAAGGAGAAACCTCCCCACTCTATGAACAGCCCAGCAGTGGGACAGGTTGCCCAGGGAGGCCGCATGGTCTCTGTCTATCAGATTTTTAAGACCTGTCTGAACAGACCTGTGAGCAACCACATCTGACCCTAGAGCTGGCTCTGCTGTGAGCAAGAGGTAGGACTAGGGACCTCATGATGTTGACCTTCTCAGCCTTGATTATCTGATGATCTTTAAAAGTATGTGGAGATACTAGGTATTTGGATATCTAGGAATTAGTACTTTCAGGAAAATTTGGGTGCATGACCTCATGTGCTTAATATATGACTTACAAAATTTCCATTGTCTACAGTAAGGCAGGAATTTATTTCTGTGGGATTTTTTTATACACTGATAAATTTCACCTACATGAAAATTATTACTGTCCTTTTTCAGTCACATATATCTCAGCAAATCTTGAGACTTGGCAAAATTTATAACCGTACTTTTACACTCTTTAATTTTCCTTATGTCTTGTTCTTCCTCTGTTGTTTATTGACATCAATTGAAGAATGAGGAAGACTGTTGGGTTTTTTTTATAATTTCAAATAGGACCATATTAGTAGGAGTATATTAATTAGGCAGGGGTGTTTCATGACAAGATACTTGTGTCCTTTATCTTAAAAAGGCCAACTCTTCTCTTTAATAATGGCAAAAATATGATTGACTTTTGACAAGAGAAAAAAACCTATCTGTAACATGACTTCCATTGCAAAGAATTTTCCTTTGAACTAGAAAATTCTTTGATATAAATGAGAACTGTTCTACTGAAGTTTATGATAACTCTAATTAGAGTTCAATTGAATTTTTAGTGCCTACAGTTTGAATGATGAACTAAATGAATGGAATATTTTTCATATTTTTAAAAGGTGCAAGTATGTGTGTGAACAAAAAAAAATATATTTTCTTTTATTTATTTAAGGACTGTTCTTCTATTAGAAGAAAAAAGAAAAGGGGTGGGTTAAGTTAGTTTGAAAGGATTTAAATGTACCACTGCCTTAAGAATTTAAAAAATACATTTATAATACTAACTCTATAAAGCAACATACCATCAAAAACTATATAAAAAGACCAAACAAAAGTGGAAAATCATGAGTTATGCAAAACAGAATGTAAGTGCATATGATGCTTAGAACTGGTCATAATACTAGAATAGATGATGTACTGATCAGTTTTAACCTCTAATTACTTCTGAAAATTATTCAGATTGTAGATACTCACCTCTTGCCACTGATTGTGATTCAAGTATGTGGGTGCTTCAGTGCAATGTAGAGAATCATGTAAGCATGTGGGCATCTTGTCCACAAGAAAATAATAATGATGCAAATTAATGATTAATGATATGCAATAGCTTGTGTTTATTTAAAATTTTCAAGTAATTTAAAAATTAATTTTGCAGTGACCGCTTTTGGAAGTCAGTTTATCAAAGTACTGAATTCATCAACACATTGTCAAGACAAGGTTTTGTCCTCACAGCCAGAGAGGAGATAGTCTGAAAAATCAGCAGTGTTTCCACTAATTAATGCTTAGAAACCTCACACCTTGCTCTGCTTTTACATGATTGGCATACGCTGATGTATCAGTGGATTGCTGCTATAAAGACTTATTCACCCTTGTGTTCTTATTCTTTTCTTCCTCACGCCCATCTCTTGGTCTTTTAGTCTTTCTTTTTCTTTCACTTTCAGGTATGAGTTTATGCTTTTCTGTGTCAGCTCCAGCAATTGTGTGGCTATCTAATGAGATCAGCTTGTTGATTTGATGGAAGTCAACCATAGGAGTCATAGAATGATTTGGGTTGGAAAGGACCTTGAAAGGTCAGCTAGTCCAACCACCTGCAGTGAGCAGGGACTTTTTTAACTACATCAGATTGCTCAGAGCCCTGTCAAACCTGACCTGGAATGTTTCCAGGGATGGGGCATCTACCATCTCCCTGGGCAGCCTGTGCCAGACAGGTTGCTCTGTGCAACCTGTTCCAGCATACTCAGTGAAAAAATTACTTCCCTCTGTCTAGTCTAAATCTATGCTCTTTTAGTTTAAAACCATTAGCCCTTGTTCTGTCACAACAGGCCCTGCAAAAAAGACTGTTCCCATCTTAAACCTCATTTAAATGCTGAAAGCTACTGTAAGGTCTCCCTGGAACCTTCTCTTCTCCAGGCCGAACAACTCCAACTCTCTCAGCCTTTCCTCATAGTAGAGGGGTTCCAGCCATCTGATTGTTTTTGTAGCCCTCCTCTGTCCCTGCTCCAACAGGTCCATGTATTTCTTCTGTTGAGGACTCTGGAGCTGGACACACTGCTCCAGGTGAGGTCTCACCAGAGCCGAGTAGAGGGGCAGAATCAACTCCCTCAACCTGCTTGCCACACTTCTTTCGATGCAGCCCGGGACGCAGTTTGGCCTCCTGAACTGTCAGTGCACATTGCTGCCTCATGTCCAGCTTTTCATCCACCAGTACCCCAAAGTCCTTCTTGGAAGGGCTGCTCTCAATCTGTCCACCCCCCAGCCTGTACTGATACTGGGGATTGCCCTAACCCAGATTCAGGACCTTGCACTTGGCCATGTTGAACCTGATGAAGTTCACACAGGCCCACTTCTCAAACTTGTCCAGGTCCCTTGGATGATATCCCATCCCTCCAGTGTGTCAACTACATCACTCAGACTGGTCTTATCTGCAAACTTGATGAGGGTGAGCTTGATCCCACTATGTCATTGATGAAGTTATTAGACAGGACTGGTCCCAGTATGGACCCCTGAGGGACACCGCTTGTCACGGATCTCCATCTGGATGTTGTGTCACTGACCACTACCTTCTGGGTATGACCATCCAACCAATTAGTTTTCCACTGAACAGTCCACCCATCAAATCTATATTTTTCCATTTTACCGAGAATATTCTTGTCTGGTACTGTTAGGGCTCAGGGGGAGTATGACAGTATGGTTTTAGCATGTCTTACACCATCCATGGACTCTATTCCTTGAATAATTAAGTAGGAGCAAGTCCTGTCTTAGAAATAAGAAATTCCACCACATCATTATCAGAGTGACAAATGAAATGTAGGATAAGTCCAAGAAAGAAAAGGGTAATGGAAGAGCTGTCAAAATATCTGTTTTTTCAAGACAGATGTTGTCTTCTGTCAAAAAAATCCCAAACAAAACCAACGTACAGACAGGGAAGCAGTACTAGATAGCATAGTACTGGCTGTAAAATATTTGCCATGCTCAGAATAAGTATCAGTACTGTTGTCCCACACAAATATTAACATGGATCTCATGAAAGCAGCGTAACCTATTTACACAGCTTCATGGTGCAAGAATTTGGCTTTATTTAGGGGATACTGTCAGTTTACATCAAAGTGCATTTGTTAGAAGACTACGTTTCAGGGCTGAGGGCGATAGTTAGTGCTGCTGCAAGTTGAGTAGTCATTGTTGACTGCAAAGACAGAATTTTGCACCATCTATGTAAACAACTCCTGTTTTATCTCAAAATACGATATTAAAAAACAGACAACAAAAAAAAATCTGATGAGCTGTAACTCCATCACAAACCAATTTAATTGAATTATAATCCTCTTTATTTTAAATCTAATTCTGTTACAATCTCCCACTTCATTTCTGATTATTTTAAAGAGGCATTTTTTCTTTTCTTTGCCCCTTTTTCTGTACTCATACTAAATTATTTTTTTTCTGGTGAATCTTAACATTGGTGGAAAAGTGTTCCAACTGCTGTAATTAGTGTGCAGTATAATACAATAAAATTTAGCTTTCAATTAGTCATCAGGGTCAAACACTGTCCTCTTAAATGTGGAGAATAAAAATTCAATACTTTAATCTCTCTATTAAAAGAGTCTCTTGGGTTACAGAAGCAGATTAAAAACTATGCTACCAAAGATGATAAGCCTGCCAAATGTGCCTTTGTAACTAACTCTAAAAGGCTGGGATTATTTTCAACGTGTTAGGGAATAAAATGAAAGGGGGGGGGAGTATCATCACTAGAAAACTGCATCATCTGGCATTATTGCAAATGGAAATAATCAACATTTCCTTCTAGAAAGAGCCCTTTGTATAACATATTTGCTTTCAGTGTATTTTTTTTTTTTTAATGCTGCTGTAAGAATTGCTTGTTCTGCTAACATCTGGTCCTTAAAATGTATTCATTACCCACATGTTTTGATAGCAACTAAAGAACAAATGTTACAGTATTTATTGTCTGATATCAAAACACAGGACTGCTGTATTAGGCTCTTCTTTCTCTGGGTCTAGCGTTATGCAGGCTAAACATGACTGTAGCATCAAAAAGAAAAAAAAAAAAGGAAACAAAAAAACCCCAAACAAACACACAAAAAAAACCCCCACCAAACCACAATAGGTTTAGTTGTGGATCAGCTATTCCTTGCAAACTGCTGTATATAGTTGACTTTCACACTCCCTCCCTTACTCAGTATGTTTACTTTCCTGTGTAAAACTGTGCCTTCTGTGATTTTGTTTCTTTATTTCACTATTCTATACCAGAGCTGGAGGGGTCGAGGGTGTGTGTGTGTTTGATTTTTTTCTTTCTCTCTGCCTTGTCTTTCTGTCTGGTTTGTTTTCTTTTCTTGTCTTTTCCCAAGCAGATATATGGGCATGGCAAGTCAAAGCCTTCACGTGACATACTTGGTCAATAGCATTGTAGTAGAGAAGGGAGTGGCAGTTGGTCTACAATTTCCAAAATATAATAGCTATGGGCATCCAGTTCCTCCAGCCATTCCCGACCATCTTGTCATCATTTCTATGGGTGAATTAATGCAGTCATAGGGTAGGAAACTGTAGGATTTGTTCCTACCTTGAACACAACTATTTAGTTACACACATATGAATATTTACATGTTTATATTTAAATGTCTTGATTATTATCTTAAGCTGTTTATAGATCCTATGATTCAGAACTGTATATTATCCCAATTTAAACATATGTTTCCTAGTTTGAATGTTTGAAAAGCCACTGTTTGTTTGCTGTTTTGGTTTTTTTGCTTGCATTTTGGGTTTGTTGTTGGGTTTTTGTTGTTTTGGGCTTTTTGTATGGGTGCACAATCCCCTTACAGTGAAATAAGCAAAATACTTCTTTGTAGTAATTATATTTGTATTAAGAGTGTTTATCCTAGTTTTTTTACAGTTAGGGCTCTAAAGAGTGAAGAGCTGCATCCTATTCTTTCTCATATATAAAATCACAGGTGGCAAAGATAGGAGAAGTTTGGGAACAAATACATGCTGGGTTATACTAGCTAGGGAAAAATCACTGTTGGATAAACTTTCATTTTGGTTTAGTGATAGAGCAATATCTTTATCTTCTGAAATGACTGGGAGGTTCTCCTGTTTCTGAGAGAGTAGTTAAAGCTCCACATAAGATACTATTCACTTAGTGATATATTTTGACTCTGTAGTCATAATTTAGTTTTCACAACTAATATAGAGTGTATAAAGAACTATGATAGGTAATTTTTATTTTGTGCTTATATAGGTTTCTCTTGCTCTTTTTCCCCAAGGGAGATATTAAGTCTTTCCTATCATTGCCTGTAGAAATCATAAAATACAATTATTAAGTCCCTCATAAGAAAGAGTGGTGATGGTGAGATACTATACTGTAACCAAAATATCATGCACCAGTAACTTTTTTTTTATTTATAGGAAGACCATGTCTCAGGATGAATATTTCATATGGCATATTTTGTGTTGGAAAACACTTTATAGAATCTGATGTTGCAAAGTTTTAGAAAAAAAGAAGTTTAATAATATTTAAAATTGTTTGAATATTTATTAATCTTTGTTTCAGATACTACTGAAAATGTGGAAGGATTCACTATGTAAAATGCTTGTTGAAAAAATTTAGAGATTTATGGCAATACCTCTTAAAATTAGGTTATTATAGTGTTATAGTGTGTATATATCCACATTTGAATGGTTTTTCTGCCATCAGTGGTTACTGTACCCTGCAAAAGGATAATGCAAGAACATCTTGCTGATCATTTTAGCTGGATGTGATTTTACACTTCTTTTAAAGGCAGAAACTGTAAGATGTAGGTACTTTTTTTGGCTCTGCCCAATTTGCAGTTTTTTGGGGTTTTTTTTAAGTCTTGGATCTTATCAGGGAGATGAAATACAAAAATTATAAACTCCTGTGCTGCAGTAAAATATGGAACACCATTACAATTTCTGTTCTTTTTCTTTACCTAAACTTTTTGCTCTCTAAATGTGCTACCTCTTTTTATTTTTGTACTACAGAAATATTTATTATCGGACAAAATTCTGCCTTCAAATATGTGCAGAAATTCTTATTCACTTCAAAGGAAACTCTATCTATGCAGTAAACTCTAGGGCCTTATTTTTGATAAAGAAAATAGTGAAATGTAGCATAGTGAAAGGTATTTTTTTTTAAATAGGACAGGTAGGTGTCCTGAATAGCAAGTTTGCAAAAATTTTTAAAATATCGTGGCAAAGAGGTTTTAATATATTACCATTCTGCAAAGCTCAACAGAAAGTTTTGATCAAATATTTTGCATTTAATGACAGCAGATAAAAGATTTAGAGTTAAAATCAATTCTTCTTATATCAAAGTAAACAGTAAATAAATTACTTTTTTTATTGATTCATGTTTTAAGTTACAATATTTTTTCTCTATCAAAGATACTAGAAATTTAGAAATAAATACATTAAAAATGTCTACAACTATTTATTTCGTGAGGAGGAGTGAGATATCCAGGAATGTTCTGCTCATTTCATTCATTTGGCCAGGTGACATCTGTAGCATAAATTTATATTGCTCTTATTCAGCACCAGTCTTGGTTCCTTCTTGCTTACCAGTCTGACATTCTGGTAACCAACATATGGTGTTCAATAAAGAGATCAAAGTAAATTACTGCATAGTGGTATGATAGCCTAAGGTGTAGTACCTTAAATTAAAAATGGGAGATACTGCCTGTGTCATACTTTTATCAATTGGACTAGTTGCAACACTTATTCAAGATCTCTTAGCTGTCTCCAGTTTCTTAGCTGTGTCTTGATTATTGGAATATTTTTACCATAACACTGTATTTAATTCCAGATGAAATTTTGTCATTCTATAATTTCTCCACTAATAGTTCCTCTGCTATTACTATTCTGCTTATGTAATTTAAGACACATCCTTGAGATGTATCTCAAGAAAGGTTAAGGAATGGATATAATTAAGGAACATAGAATAAGTACAGATATTATTAGGGAGAACAATGGACAGCTACTGCAACTTTCTTGATATTTTTCCCATTTTGCTGAGTGTTTAATTGAAGATTTTGCTTTGTAAATAAGAGAAAGAGAACTATCCTAAAAGAGAACTAGGGAGGGTGAATGATCTGCTTTTATGGAAAACAAAGAAGCAATGAAGCATAACAGCTTTTAAAAGCCTTTAGAAATATTGCAGTGGGTCCGTTTTACAAATTATGGAACAGAAAATCAGATTTCAAATTACAGTCTTATCCACAAATTGTATCTCCCTAAGAGATGATGTAGTCCCTGTTAACTGAAAACTGGATTGAAATGGTGTAATCATCTTAGAATCATAGAATGGTAGGGATTGGAAGGGACCTCTGGAGATAATTGAGTCCAACTCCCTGCCAGTGCAGGAACACCCAGGGAAGGCCACACAGGAACAAATCCAAGTGGGTCTTGAAAGTCTCTAGAGAAGGAGACTCTACAACCTATCTGGGCAGCCTGTTCCAGGCTCTGTCACTCTCACAGTGAAGAAGTTTTTCCTCATGTTGAAGTGGAACTTCCTGTGTACCACCTTGCTACCATTACCTCTCGTCCTATCACAGGGCACCACGGAAAAGAGACTTGACCCTTCTACTTGACACCCACCCTTCAGATATTTGTAAACATTCATAAGATCCCTTACTATCGTACTGTTACAAGAAAATACTGAGATTTTTGGAAACAGAAATCTGCCAAGGATTTTTTTGTTTGTTTGTTAAAATATTAGTGTTGATATCACAAATTACACCTGCAGTTGAGACCTTATCCATGCTTTGAGAATGGCTACTGACAGTATCCATTATTCCTTTATATTCAATATTGATGTTGACTCTTTTTCTCTCTATATGACTGCAATATATAGTAACATATGCTATGTAATGTTTAGTGACATATGCAAAATATATGAAATTATGCTATGAAATAATGTTATTTTGGTAAAGAGACAGCTAGTAGAAACAAAAGAGACATAAGTAGAAGAGAAAATCATAAGTCATAGGAATTTTCAACAAGTTTCTGTGATTTCCTTGTCCCATTTAAATCAGATAGAATTGTTTAGCAACAGTAAGTGCACCAGCACTTCTTTTTGTCTTCTCCTGCCTCAAACCATGTTGACACATCTAAATAAACAAGGTGGGAGACCAGAGTCTAGCTTTGAGACCAAACTATATCAGTTATCTCTTGTCCTATGTGACAAGACAGTTCTCTTAAGAAGTAGAAATTATATTCTTTTCCTTTTTCAGAATGCCTGAAATAAAGTGAAGATGGAGCCACATACTACTTTCTTCATGCCAAGAAATGCATGGTACATAGTGAAATCCCTGTGGCAAGTAAGTAGATGTGGTTCAGAGCAGGTGATGTAAGTCTGGAAATTCATGAGCAAATTTGAGTTGTATTGAACAGACGAATTTAATGTACATGGAAAGCTGCAGTTATTTGTACAGACTGTTGTACGTGATGTCTCACTTGATATGACTCATGTGACATATGATGAAGTCTGAGCTTGGGGAAGTACTTTTCTACTTCCTGATCCCATCTGATCCTTGCTGAGCTTGTGTTAGCTTCATCTCTGAGAATAAAACTTCTTTTTAAATAGAGGTCATGAGAAACAAAACAACCAAAAAGCTGTTACTGTTTTTTAACGATGCTTATAAGCTCTTCTGTGAAGCTGCTTGAAGTTGATGATACTTATGTACATCCTTATTTACAATAGTTCTGTACCCACAGAAACAATTATTATGTGTATGGATTTTTCTATCACAACAGGTTTATTCAATAAGGTCTGAGTCACCGAATTTAAAGCAAGCAATATCTTTTTCTCTGCTGGCCTGAATTAAAATGAATAGAGATATTACTTTCCAGAATATTAACTGAATCTTCTATCCTTGTTACAAGACAAAGTATAATATATTTTTCTTTTGTGTTGTCATTTGATCTCAGCCATATATGCAATTTTTAAAAAAAGTTGGGTTTATCCCTATGTATTTATTTTTTTTTTGAGGGGTGTGTGTTTTTTCTAATTGCCTCAATCCCCTAAAGTAAGGTAATGATAAATTTAGTAGAAATGCACTAAAATATTTGACTGAGCTATATAAAATTATTCTGCCGAAAAGGAAGTGATTGTCTAAAGAATCAAATAGCAATCCTTTAGTTTTATAAAGTAATATCAAGAATTCTTCTCTAATCTAGTTTTATCTAATCTAATTATTTTGAAATATATCAGTTTGAAGATCTCCCTATCACTGTATTTATATATCCTTCCTAATAGCCTTCTATGGCATTAAAAATGTTTAAGGCTTTCAAAATCAACAGAATTTTACGGAAATTGTAATTCAAATACAGAAATGATACATATGCAAATAGGAAGTAGAGGATATGCAAAAAAAAACCCTTCATTTTTAAGGGAAGGAGTGATAATCACCCAAAAAGGAGATACAAATTTATTTAAAGTTCCAATCTCTTCTGCAAATCCTTGATTCTCCCCTTCATCTAAATATGAAAGATGGAAACACAGTATAACTTCATAATCATGATTAAATCACAAGACATAGCAGACTGCACACTGATCAATATTAATGTTGAAATTAAAATTTTGTTATTAACCTAATTAATTCAAACTTGAATGCCCAACAGTACTCAGTGTCTTAATACCATCTATATCCCAGTTCTTCAGCTGCAAAATTGATCTTTCTGTACATGTTTACCAAAACCATAGGAAATGGTTGTGAACTGGTACTACAGAGAACACTACTGAATACATGTCTATGTCAGAGTCATTGTAAGAGTAAGGGCTCCATATTTGGGATCTCTAAAAGTGGGGCGATAATTATTCACTTCTGAGAATGAAGTTTTCTTCACCAAAGAAAATACAAAGGTCTTTTCCCTTTCTCATGTAATTTATTGTTTTTTCTCCTTCCTCCTGTCTTTCTTCTGGATGTATTTTTGACATTTTGTGGTTTTGCTTAATATCTAAACCAAAACTGAGTAACTTGTGTGAATACAATTAGGCCACATGTTCTGTACAAAACAGTGTATTATTTCTTGGGACCTCCAGACTATTTTTCTACAGTTTTTTCTACAGAGACAATTGTAACTGACTTCTGGTCTATGACAGTAAATAAAGTTCTTAATTAAGAAGAGAAGTCCTTCCCTGAAGTTATTTTGAGAATCTGGTGCTAGTGTTTTGAAGTACACTTTTCCTTGTGTGTAACTCCTCCACATTAAGAGAGTTGATTAAAAAAATCCAAACCAAAACAGACAAAACCCCAAACCAGACCTTTTTATTTACTTTAATCTTCAGGAAAATAAAGGTATTTGAGCACATGTTAGACTTATTCCATATTATAAAATACCCTTTAGTAGTAATATCCCTTATCAATGATTGATCAAGCAGCTAACCAATATATAAACTGAAAAAAAGCTGCTCAGTACAAGCTTTCTTTTTTGGGTGTTTAGAAACTGTTCAGGTCCAATAGTATTGATGAGTGTGTGCTCTGTCTCACTGTTTTAATATGTAGATATCACTGGCTTACTTTTTTTTGTAAGAGGCTGTGAAAGTTCTGTTATATTGCCATTTGTCCCACAGAGTCACCACTTGAAAGATTTTAATTAGCTTTACTTCTGTACTGGGATCAGTTTTGTGATATAAGTCCATTAGCCTCTTTTTCATGTATGTATTGCACTTATTTTTTTAGTTCTGGTCTGAAAGTCTAGCCATAGAAGAAACAATGTTTCCTCTCCTCAGAAACGTGCTAGAAGCACTTTATCTGTCAAATTATATTTTCTTACGGATTCTTCTTTTCTGAAGAGCTTGACGTGAGAAGATTAGGGTATAGAATCTCCTTTATGGAATGCTTTCTGAGAAATGTCATTGCTTGTACATGCCAGAAACATTTCCAATACTGTTGTTGCTATATTTGATAAATCTGGTGTAAAAAATATGTGGCAAAAATCTAGAAATTGCATCTCTTTGTTAGCAACCTAAGTTTTTCTGGTGTTGTGACTTGCATATGTATATATTTACACATATACATACGTATATATTTATATATATAATCACACACAACATTCCTAAGCTTAAAAGAGACCAAGAACTACAATACTTGACTTGATGGGTGAGGGCCATATATAGATGACTGCAACACCTGAAAAAATAAATAATCTCAGTGAAAGTTGAATACCTTATTTTGTTCTGAAATGCTCTAGGAAAATTTTAGAACACTGGGAGAAAATACTTTTTAGAAAATATCAAAGGAACTTCTCTTGAACTTCTTCTTATATTTCTCTACATATCTCCAAATTGATCCTGAAAAAAAGTTGTAGGAGATAGGACAGAATTCTGTAAAATATTGATCTGAATAAACATGGAACAGGGAATAGTTACTTACTGTTTCTCAGAGTACAAGAACCAGACCTACCCAATGAAGGGATCAAGTTGTGTTTAGAGCAAATGCAAGCAGTTACTTTTTCATACATTGTGTAGTTAACTTGAGTTGTCACTTTGCAGACACCAAATTTTATTTGTTTTCTAAAAATATATCATAGAAATTCATATGGAAAAAAGAAAACCAAAGGAGAGTAAACATGAAAATACAATGCAGGAAGTCCATAAAATACGAAGTGCTACAAACTAGTGGAATATGCCAAAGAAGCTAAAAGAATAGGTTGTGGGAAGGCCAACTGATGTACTGTCCTCCCACATGCCCCACCAAAATCTTATCAAAACCAGGACAAAGTCTGTTAAGCCTTTTTTTCTGATACAATCTTTGTTTTCTAAATTTTCCTCAAAGTGTTAAATCCCCCTTTCTCTTCTTTTTTCACGTACTTGAAACTGTGCTTTTTCATTCTGAACTCCCTATTTTTTCTGTTTCACATCCTACCCTACCTCATCTACCATCAAAGATTATTACCAGTGATCAATATCCTCTCCCAAGATATCTCTTCCCTCTCCTGCATAAGCTCCTGAAGCATTCATCACTCTGCTTTAATCTTCTCCATCTAGTGGTGTTACTACCCACTCATCCATTCAACAGGCCTATGAAGAGGAGTACTGACATTTCTTATTTGCTGCATCTACTTTACTCTGAGCAATGCCACAGAGGCAGAACGTGGGTGATGAGCGGGAATGCACCGCATTGATGTGTGTGATGTGCCACAGAGCAAGCTGTTATCATCTTGTCCTTTCTTTTTCATTCCAGCTTGCCCAAACAGAGCAAAATCCAGTAAAAGGCTAGAAATGAAAGATAAAGCACCATCTAAAATCTCTGTCATTGGAACTGACTTGCTCAGATATTAGATAATATAACAGTGTTTTGCTACCTTTCTATCTCTAGATGGCATAGTATACATCACATAATAAGATAGTGCTAGAAACATCTGCTTAATAATACATTGTGTGTAATGAAACGAGCCTCATCTATGCATTATTGTTAAAGGATTTTACAGCTTCAGTGGCCTTTCTTATCTGTGTTCTTCTTTTGGAGACTTTACCATTTTTAAATGGTTCAGGCGATATCCAGTGCACATTAGAAGTGTAGAGGGATCTTTTTACCAGCTGATTACTCCAAGGAATTCCAAATTCCTCTAAACTTCAGTAGAAAGTGGATATAATGCATTGTCAGTACCTAGTGATAGTTCATGTATTAGTGGCTGTGGAACGCCACTGTACGCTGTCTTAAACACAGTTCCTCTATACCAGACTGCTTTAGTCACATAATTGTGTTTCAAGAGACAGTATGTGCTAAGTCCAAAGGCACTTATCAGGCATTCTGTAGCCAGTAGGGAATACCTTAGCATATATGTACATACACAAATATTTCCTTTCAGCTACAAAAGCTCATCAATGGTTACTTTTAATTAAAAATTAATCTAAACAAGTGAAAAGGAGAGTAAGGAAACACCTTTTAGCTTTTTATTTCTTATCCCATAAATCTCTTACTGTGTTTACTGTTATTTTGATTAGGATATGTTATATGACTTTTTTAAATGAGGAGAAATGAATCCTCCTGTCTGCATCTCTTTCTACCCCACAAAGACCTGTGGGGTGAACGGTACTGTAAGTTTCATAATATATTTGGATATATATATAGCCATAAGATATATATATATCTTACATATAAATATAAAGGTGGGTGAACTAAACACATTATCTGCTTTTGTTAAGCTCAGTTTTTCATGTAGTCCTTACCGTAATGTTAAAAAGCATACAAATATTGCAACGGGCAGATGGTGCTTGTGCATCATGAGCTAAAACCACCTTTTCTGTTAGCCTGATATGATTACACTCACACCATACAATTACATCAGGAGACCATGTGGAAGTAATCACCAGGCAAAGGTTACAATATTAATTCCAAATTCTTAAGACATAACATCAAAACCTGAATGTTGAAAAGATTTTTATTAGCATCTTGTTGATACTACTCTAAAAGTGAATACTTGCTTTCACCAGGAAGAAAATTGGTTTGTGAGATGACTGAGAACACACCTTTTTTTTTTTTTTTTTTTTTTTTAGTTATTATTGTGGATATTGATATATATTTCTCTTTGAAGAAAATGTGTTTGCATTTTTTTTTAACATACGTGTAAAGGCTACTAGTATGTAGATTCTGATTTTTCACACCTCTCACAAAATTGTAGTTGTTTCATCAACATCTTTATTTCAGTTGAGCGATGCAAAGATTTTAAAAAGCATGACAGTCCTTCAGATCCTAGTAAAAATTATTTGATGTGCTTTTCTGTTATATCAAGAAGTAAATTTTCTTCATTTTTTTTCATCTGTATTATTTAATCCTTCTTCAGAAAAAACTAATTCAGAACATGCCTCAGAATCTCTCATTGGTACAAATAAAAGCCTTGTGTAACAGTGTAATTCCTGGTGTTATAATTGGACCATAATATTGAATAGACAGTACTTGTGTATGTTAAGAGATACTGGTTTTCACCTGTGCCAAAGTATGTGTCTGGGTATGTGTTTGCCACATTTTCTGAGATGTACGCTTAATCTATTTTTTTCCTAACCTCTCTCTCTTCCCCACCCCCCCCCCCCTCCCCCCCCCCCCCTCTCTTCACTTTCTTTTTCTTTATTCTTTTTCCATTCTTTTTTTTTCGTTTCTTGCTTTTTTTTTTTTTTTTTGTTCTTTTCACTTCA
>WTSP01021835.1:0-35072 GCA_025331215.1 Actenoides lindsayi | reverse complement strand
TGTTTCTTTCTTTTCCACCCTCTCCTCCTCCTCACCCCCCCCCCCCCCCCCCCCCCCCTTTATTTTTCTCTTCATTTTGATCTAAAATGCATTCTGGGTAATGGAAATATTTTCCTTCACCTCTCTTCTGTATGAAATAGCCTAACAGATATTTTCCAACTCAGTATCTTCTTTTTTCACTAATCTGAGGAAAGAGTTTAAGAGGTTTACCATTAGTAAATTCACTTTTAATATCCTGACATTTTTCAACCTGTATCATGTGCTATTTTTTTCATAAAAGGATAAGCATTCCAGTCTGGTAGACATTCAGATGAGTTACTACAGAACACAGCAAATCACTTGGTGGTATTTTTGTTTCTTAACTACTGATCCCGTAAAATTTTCAAGTTTTATCTTAACTATAACTGTAATATGTATCCACATCACATATTTTACTGTTCTTTATTTGATCATTTAAGTCTTTCTCTCTTTTTCTTCTTTGGTTTTTTTTCCTGATAAAAAAAATATGTTTGGTATTCTAGGATGCAGGTCAGCACCTGGAAGTTGTAAAAGCATTATAAAATGAAAAGTGGCCTAAAAAACCCAAATGACAGCAGGTAATTTCAAGTCATGCTGAAAATTTTATCAATAGCACTCTTAAATATGATGATGAGATCGGAAGCTGCTCTAGACAAATTTATGTTAATACTAATACAAAAAGATGATTCTGAATTTCTGAGTGTAGTTATTGTATTATATGTAGGGTTTTTTCTTTTCCTTTTTTTTCTTTTTTTTTTTTAAAGCTACTATAGTTTTTTTTTCTCTTTTGAAAGTGTGCCTGAAGATTATCACAACAGCTGGACTCCTTCATGGCAGCTTGTAGCACATTTATATCAGGTAGTACTTGTTTTGCTATTCAATCAATGAGTATGATCTAGCTTCGAATTTGGAACTAACTTTGAAATAGATCCTGCTTTGAGTAAAGAGTAATACCTGATGACCTTCAGAGATCCCTTTAAGAGAAACTTAAAGAGGGAAACTCCTGTTTCAAATAGTGGAAATATTTTATTTGTTCAATGCTGCCTTTCTGTACCCTATATTACATTGTTTGCCTTCCTTTTCAACCTGTACTTTAGCTACTATCTTATTTCCAATGTTACTTATTTTCTTTCATTTTGTGTTGTATGTGTCATCATTTCTTAAAGTGTTTCTATATAAATGTCTTTAGTTCAGAGTTGTGCATGTGGAGTAGATATGCTGATAATTACACTTAACTCACTTTGGTTTACAGCTTGGTCACTTAGAGTAGTCTTGGACTGTGCAAACTGGATTTTTTCAAGATGGAACTGAGCTGGAAAATGTATTGAAGCAGCTCATAGGCGTTTAGTTCATGGGACCAGACTAAAGATACTCTTAGCCCAAAAATGTGCGTGGTCTGCACTAAGTATCATCAGCACCAGCTGCTTTACCTCACAAAACTGCTCCAATGTGGCCACACTTTTACTCGAGTAGACTTAGCTTTAGTGTCTTGAGAACAAATGTTATTCAGCGAACAATAGCTTTCCCAACCCTTCACCAGTTAAACTAACTTTTGTAAGTTAAACCATGACTGTGAAGATGGAAGAAGACTGAGGAGTTGAAGGGGTATGATTAAAAAGTCCAGTCCTGGGTTCTGCCCTCATAGGTATTTCTTTTCAAGGATGTTATTTGTATACAAGTTTCCTGCTGAATTAGACATCCATATTTTTCAATACAGCCTCTTCTAGAAGAGAGATTATTTGTTGTTTCTTTCATCCAAATACAACACATGTTGTCTGAGGTGTACTTGTTTTTATTGTTTATTTTTGGCATTCTTAGGTGCTGTTACAGATAGTCTCGCTTCAGCTATCAGTAAACCCAAGTGCCTACAAAATGAAACTGGATCATTTATGAAGCTATTTACTGCTAGTGACATATGTATGTGTATGTGTGTGCGTTTAGAAAAAGTCTACATGAACAAATCCAAGCATCTCTGTGATAAAAAATGGCTATGTGGCCAGCTTTAAGGTGATAAGAGTCTGCAATAATGGTGAGTGGGAGGAAAACTTTAAGACCTATTTATTTCATAATGAAACATAATGGTAGTATGTTCTGTTTGACAGAAATTATTAACTTGCCTATTCTTTTAGCATTTGAGAGCATAAATGGAATGCTTCCTACTTTTTGTCTACTGAGTGAAGGAGGTGTTTTGTTTAATTTTTTTCCAGCTCTGAGAGTAATATTGATGTATATGTCTTGATTTCTCATATAACAAATATAAATTTATGGAAAATTAAATCAAATGTCTAAAGTGGTTTCACTTTGTAATGTCAAAATATTATTATGAATTGATTTTATATTTACTGTAGTAGCCATGCTGTAATGAGTTATTGCTGCTTATAATTAGTTACAATTCATACTTGCATAATACATCCACTTATCAAGCAATAATATTGTAGCTTTTACTGTGCAAACTCATGTTTAGTGGTTATCGGGTCTTTTTCTAGAAATATAATCCTCTTCATCTAATTTCTTTCTTACTGACTGACTGAGAACCTTTTCTCTAATCCCAGTTAAATATAAGCAATGCCCATATGACATCTGAAAGTGTCCCCCACCTGTTGGGACACACAAAAAATGGAAGGGAGCAATGGTGTTGGTTTGTGAGATGGTTCAGGAATATGCAGGCAGCACCACCCATGAAAAGGTTGGCTCCCCTGCTTCCCTGATAAACCTGTGCTCAGGTCTGGGGCAGCTTTAGGATACAAACAACAGACAGTGGCTAAAAATAAAGTTTAGTGTGGTGGAATGGTCAGCAGGCAAAGCCAGATGTCTCTTGCCTCCTCTGAATGAATAACCTTGAGGGATCAAAATCAGCTTGTCTAATGTCTGGATGGGAACAATTTACTCTGACTGAGGTTGATTTTGCTTCATTTGAAATGTACTTGTTTGCATTTGCTGTGTTTAAACTATGCATAATCTATTATAATAGAGTAACAATCCAATGCATGTGAAGACCCTGGAGAAATTATGTGTGGAAGCTGAACTGAAGACCTCTAGATCATAAAACATAAGATTTTTCTGGTGAAACCACTGTTTAGGTCACGGTAGCATGTCTGCTATTACCATCATACACAAGGCTATCTGCTAGTGGGAGATGAGAAAGCTACATGTTGTTTTGTGGAGCACACAGCTGCCCTTAAGCATATGGTCTTTTGCCAGTGTTCAAGGAAGCTCTGCTTGACAGATAATTAGAAACTTGTGATGAAATCTCTGCTCTTTAGGCAAAATAATCATTGAAGGGGTGAATCAACTCCAGCAGCAATACATCTAGGGTAAAGAAATATTGAATCTTCTGAAACAGTCTACTCTGCATTAAAGTAAGTGTTAACAGTGAAGTAATACATTCTTTGATAAGAAAAAGTGTAATACTACCATTTGTCATGCCATAGACAAGGAGAAATGTGCATCTCACCACTGGAAAACAGTAGTTCTCCAGTTATTGAGATAATAATGCCTAGAGAAAGTTGGTATCAGCAGTGCCAAATAACCAGAGATATTCCAAATTTGTTTCTGATGCATGGTTTGTAAAATATTTGTTGTTGTTGATGAGATTGACTTTTCAGAGTCTTAAATCTTAGGCAATATATATTTCTTTCTTCTCTTCTTAAAAGGAGAAGAAGAAACAGTAAAACCCTGATTGCTTAATGTGAATAACTGCTCATCAGTATTGTACTCTGATGCTCTGCATGCGCCACTGATACCTGAGGTTACTGAAGTTTTCTAATGAAAAGTATTGTCTTCACTTTCTTATCATGTCATAAGAAATAAGGAAGGAAATGTTAACACAGTGTCTAATAATAAGAATTATCTCCTCTGCTGAAGAACAAAAGTATGGAATTCGTCAAACATCTGCCTTTCTGCAGATGTGTTTCTTGCAGTTTCAGGTGGAATTTATTTCTCAAATAGCTGAAATTATATGCAGATGAAATTCTGAAGTTTCAGTCAGTTTGCCTCCACTGCATCTCTGGTTGCACCATCCTTTTGCCTGATCATATTCCAGTATAAATGAAACATCTATCTGCATGTGATGGTTACACCTGGGCCTGTCTACAAGGAACTTTGGTGTCTTTCTGCCATTGGTAACATTACTTCTCCATGTTACTTGAATATGAGGAGGAAGGAAAACCACTTATCATAAAAAACGTGGGTGGAAAAAAATGACATCTTAAGAGATGGATGTGGGAGTGAATACTATGAGAGAAACCTTAATGGATGAATCTGGAAGTGAACAGAGAATTATGAGGAAGGGAGAATCTGTCCTTGCTGCTTTTAATAAGCATCTTCTCAGCCAGTACAGGACAGTTAACTGCTGAGCAATAGGGAGAACAGTAACTGTCAGTGACTTTGATGCTATGCTAATAAATGCAAAGGAAAAGACTATAAGAAAACTGGCAAGTGTTTACTGTGCCTTGAATAAATGAGCTCTAGTCTACTTTTAAATAGCTGCTTATTAAGTGAATTTTGCCCATTTTACGACTTAAGCAAATTGGGATTCCTGCTGGCAGGGAGAGGCGAAATAGTGCATTTAATTATGCAGTTTAAGGAATAGCTCTTGTCTCCTTCATGTTGGCATGTTATAAGTGCTGGATATGAATTGTTGCCTCAGCTCCTCCAGAGAAAAGGTAAAAAACCTAAAACTCAGGAAAAGATTGGGCAGGAATTATAATTTGAGTATGCAGTGGACTTGTATGCTACTTCTCTTCCTGTTATATTCAGTGAGAACTTCTCTTCCTGTTATATTCAGTGAGACAGCTCAACAATATTAGTGTTCATATAACATCTAAAATAAGCATTGATATCTCTTTATTAAATTTTTTTTTGTTGATTCCTGGTAGGATGCAAGCTTCTCCTTATATTTTGTTAAATACTCATTGATTTCAGAGATTCCTAGTACAGTCCATCTTAAAGTGCAATTTCCTGACTGTTTGCATGTGTAATCTGAGTAAAAAGTGGCATATTTAAACCACAGTTTAAAATTCAAGCATTCCTTTCCCTGACTCAAATATTGTATAACTCTGAAAAAAAAAAAAAATGTAGCAAGGAAGGCATTGCTGCTTTTTAATACAGTCTCTCCTGGTTTCCAACCAGTAAGACATCCCAGACCTAGCTTTGGCTCTGCTTAGCATACAGATGTCCTTCCCACTTCACAGCACAGTTCAGTGTGAGTGTATTACCTTGTCGGTAGTGCTGTACCTCAAAGGAGAAAGTAGCCCTTAAGAATCACTATTAAGGTGAACTCAGATCTTTCCAAATAATTGCATTTTTAAGTGTCTTTGTAAGCATTATTAACAGTTTCAACATTCAAGCCTTCAGCTGAAAGAGTATGCACATGGAGTACTCAGGGGATGAAGGCTCCTCTCTGCAGTGAAGTAGTGCTGTGAGAACATGTGTAGGAGAGAGGTGGGCTCTGTACTCACTCTTGACCTTGGTTTATCAAGAGGCTTGAAGTGAGAAGAATGGAGGCCTTGGAGGGAAGAGGGCCACAAGAAAACTAGTTAATAGTCAAGGATCACCTCCTCCAAGCTCAAGAATGGTCCATCCACATGAGCAGAAACTCGGGAAAAATGTCAGGAGGCCATGCTTGAACAAGGAACTTCTGACCAAACTCAGTCATAAAAAGAAATGTAAAGAAGGTGGAAGCAGGGACAGGTAACCTGGGAGGAATACAGAAATATTGTCTAAACATGCAGAAATGCAATTGGGAAAGCCAAAACCTACGTGGAACAAGAAAGTCTTTTGTAAGTACATAAGTGGCAAAAGGAAGGCTAGTGAGAATTTGGGCCTGATACTGAATAATGCAAGACATGGAAAAAGCTGTGGTCCTGAATGCTTTATTTGTCCCAGTCTTTACTAGCAAGACTCGTCTTCAGGAGTCACAGGCCTCAGAAGCCAGGGGGAAAGACTGGTGCAAGGAAGACATACCCTTGGTGGAAGAGGCTCAGATCAGGGGATACATAAGCAAACTGGACATACACAAATCCACGGGACCAGATGGAATGCATCCAGAAATTCTCAGGGAGTTGGATGATGTTGGACTACATGACCTTCTAGGTCACTTCCAGCATGGGGTGTTCTATGATGTCATTTCAAGGACACTCAATAATCTTTGTTTTATTATGGTGACTGGGAGAGGTGTCCAAGAGTGGAGGAAGGCACTTCTATTTTCAAAAAAAGACAGAAGAGCGAGCCAGGAAATAACAGACGGGCCAGACTCACTTCAGTCCCTGCAAAGATGATGGAGCAGGTAATCCTGGAAACCTTTTCCAGGCACATAAAGATGAAGGTTACCAGGACTAGTCAGCATGGATTCACCAATTGGAAATTGTGCTTGATCAACTTGCTAAACTCCTATGACAAAGTGACTGGCTTAGTAGAAGAGGGTAGAGCAGTGGATATTGTCTACTTACACTTCAGGAAGGTTTTCAATGTGGTCTCCCATAAAATTCTCACAGAGAAACTGATCAAGTATGGGCTTGATGATCAGCCTGTGGGATGGAATGAAAACTGGTGGAACAGCAGGGCCCTGAGAGGTGATGAACACTGGAATGAAGTCTAGTTCACAGAATCACAGAATGTTAGGGATTGGAAGGGACCTCAAAAGATCATCCAGTCCTATCCCCCTGTTGAGGGCCAGTAATCAGCAGTGCATCCCATGGGTTGATACTGGATTCGGTAGTAGTTAAAATCTTCATTAATGATCTGAATGATGTGGCAGAGTGCATCCTCAGCACCAACTGGTTTTCTGTGTCCAGTTCTGGACTCCCCAGTACAAGAGAGATGTATATGGAGTTACAGGAGAAGGTCCAGTGAATAAGATGGTTAAGGGACTGGAGTATCTCTCATATGAGGGCAGGGACTCCAGCCTGGAGAAGAGAAGGCTTAGGGGCAATCACATTAATGTATGTAAAAACCTGAAGGGAGGGTGTAAAGGAAACAGAGGCAAGCTCTTTTCAATGTTGCCCAGTGACAGGACCAGAGGCGATGGGCACAAACTGAAACACAGAAGGTTCTATTTGAACAACAGGAAACATGTTTGTACTGTGAGGGTGACATAGCACTGACACAGGTTTTCCTGAATTGTTGGGTAGTCTCCATCCTCAGAAACATTCCAGAGCCATCTGGACACAGTTCTGTATCCAGGAGTATATCAACCAGCTCTAGGTGTTCATACCTGAACATGGGGATTGGTCCAGGTATCTCCAGAGGTCCTTTCCAAACTCTACCATTCTGTGAGTCTGTGATTCTGTGGAAGTGTTCTAGGAAGTCTGAAAAGACAGAAGACTGCCAACAGAGCAGTTCACAAGTGTAGTTAAAACCAACAGCTGCTTGTCTCTCTCTAGGGCAATTCCATCTAACTCGCCTTAACCGCACATCATATTTCCCCAGCCCTGGTCCCTTCCACTGTTTCTGTGGGACTACTAGACACAGTGGAGGGATAGTTGCCAGAAGGGGACAGCAGAGCAAGTAACTTCCTAGATTTCAGATTCATGAAGATAATTCATTGCTTACAGCTATAGGTTAATGCTATAGGTTTGAATTTATGTCTGAGTTTGATGTCTCAGAAGATATTCCAGCATCTGTGATTCTTGATTATTTGACAAAAAAAGCTAGTCTCTTTTTTTTCCCATTCAATTGTTAAAGTCATATGATTAAGTATTCATTATCCTTGTTTCTTTTTCTGTGGTTTAGTGTATTTTCCCCATTTGTGTTGTTTTAAAACTATTCTTTGTTAGTTCTATTTGTTGCTCAGATAATGCCTGTTCAACCACTTGCATTCTCCACTGCTAATCACCTCCTTCCTCACACTCTCTCAAGGATTTTCTCTCCCAGTTCACAGTATTATTTCTGCTAATTTATAATGTCTCTATTGAAAACGATGGCAGGGTTGTCATGTTGAATTTGCTTACACAAGCAATCTTTTTTTTTTTTTAAAAAAGGTGGGATTTTCAGAGTATGAAGGTCAGTCCTAGGCTAGGGGCTTTAGTGACGCATGAAGAGAAGGGGTGGTACAGGAGGCAAGGGGAAGGGAGCTGACTGACTTACTAGATGAGGTCAAGTTGAATTCCAGCTGTTCTTAAAAATCCACTCAGTTACCAAAAATCAGTAACAGAAAATGAACTACTAAAAGTTCGAAGTACACAATTAATCAAGTACACAGAATGAGGTCTCTTGGAATCAATTGGTCAGCGATTCTCTCAGGGAGTGAAAATACTCTCCATTGTCAATGGATGGCCCGTGGAGAGAGATGTTCTTAGGGCCTCTGGGTCTCGAAGACGCAACTGAGCTTCCCTCTGGTCTCTCTCACAGGCCTCTTCTCATAGGCCCTATGCACACTGCAAATTATGTCTTCTTGAGAGCTGGCCTCAAGTCCAGCCTTTGTAAATCTCTATCTTGCATCCTACTCTGTTGCTTCAGCACAAGTGCTCGAGGGGTGGGCAAGAACTTCTAGAGAACGGCTTGGAGCGAGAGGCAATTGGCAACATTGCCAAACCATGCAAGTGGCACCGGGCTGAACCCATCACATTTATAAAGAGCTGTGTTTGGCAGGAGCAGGTGCTGAGCTGGCAGGGACTCTGTGTCGAATTTAATTTACCGCATGATCTGGCTCAGCAAATATTCAGCATGGATGCTTGTTCCTGCTTAATGTTAAGTAGCTAAGTAAATATAATAGAAGATCCCCACAAGTGTTAAATAGCTGCTGAAAAATACAAGTTCTTGAAAAGTCCAAGTGTGGGAAAAATATTTTTACTCATTTGTCTGCTAATGTGTCTCATTTACACATGATGTCAAAGCAGCATTCTTTCTGGATTACTCAGGAGTCTGAAATTTTTTAAAAATGTCTTTGTATATATTCCCCAAAAGTAAATTTGTGTACAAAATTTTAAGTGGGAGACTTAAAGACAAGAGTTTGGAACAAGGTTTATCCTAAATTTTTGAAAATAATTATCTCCAGAAACTAAAAGCTGCTGAGAATCCTTAAATCTGTGCAGGTTTTTTTTATTTTTCACAAAGTGAAAGTAGACTGGGATTAAAATAATGTTTATTAAAATAAAAGAAGCTGAATTTATGATAAAATAATCAAACTATAACTGTACTTGTAAAGCCACACCAGCAAGCTCAAATACCATGTCAGTCAGCCCTGTCTATCTTTAAGTTGATATATGTTTGTTGTATAAATAACTTTAAATGTTGATGTTTATTCTATAGTAGTATGGTATCCAAGACTTCTTGCCGACTACTTTCCAGTAGATATTCTGTCTTACTTTAAAGGAAAATCTGCCTCCAAGTGGCCTGTAAGTTAATTTTCGTGAAAAGTTTTTTTACTTTTTCATTTCTAAATATCTCTTCCCTCCTCCAGTTATATTTTCAGTAACATACACATTGGTTAAACGATATCAACTCTTTGAACAGAACATTTAGGTAGCAAAGGGGAAACAAATTTATAACAGTTCTGGTTTTAAATAGTTAATCTTGACAGCCTTCTCCTAAATTGTGTCTTCCAATTCTTATCTGTCATTTTTGAAGAGTGAAATTTAAATATGAGGCATCTATACTGTTAGATATTATTGATTAGCAGCCAGATGTAGATGTGTCTGAATAGATAGAATCATCCATTATATCAGAAGAGGAAACTATCAGTGTTAGAGATGTGATGCAATATTCCATGTTTGTCAAATGATTGCAATTATGATATTTAAAATATATCATGATGCTAATAAAAATAGGCATTCTTAGACTGTGTATTATGATCAAAATAGCAATTCTTCCTGTACCTGGCTATTGTAATGCTTCTAAATGACATAGCCCTTGAATATTTGAAGTGTTTTTTGGCAATTCATGTATGAATGTATGCAGGTATTCTCTTCCAATTTCCTCTTCAGTAATAATAATTTTAATGATCATGATAATGATAATAACAATAACAACAACAATAGTAATAATTCTAACCACTTATTTTATACTTAATACCTTATGAACACCTTGAAATGGAAATTTAGAGTGATATAATTTAATGTCATAAATAGTTTACGTTAATAATTTGTGTTTAAGCATCTGTCATTTTGCTATGGATAACCAGAAAACTCAGTGTTGTGGTTATCAAAGTAAACAATTAAATAGCATTTCTTTTCAGTTTAAATGTGACTCTTAATCATGAGGTGTTTGAGAATCAAGTTGTTATATAATGCTGGCATTCCCTGGAAGATAACAAACTAGATTGTTTTAAGTCTGTGTTGTGGTTTAACCCTGGCCAGCAACTAAGCACCACACAGTGGCTTGATCACTTCTTCCTTCTCACTCATCCCAGTGGGATGGGGAGAACAATTGAAACCAAGTAAAACCTGGGGGTTGAGATAAAAACACTTTAAAAATTGAAATAAAATTAAAATATAATAACAGTAATTATAATAATAATATTTGTAATGAAAAGGAAGGTAACAAAAAGAGAGAAATAAAACCCAAGAAAGTAAGTCATAAACAATGCAACTGCTCACCACCCATTGACTGATGCCTAGACAGTCCCCGAGTAGAGATCTGACCCTCCCAGCCAACTGCCCCCAGTTTATATACTGAATATGCTCTCATATGGCATGGAATATTCCTTTGTCCAGTTTGGGTCAGCTGTCCTGGCTGTGTTCCTTCCTGACTTCTTGTGCCCCTCCAGCCTGCTGGCTGGCCAGGCATGAGAAACTGAAAAGTCCTTGACTTAGGATAGCACTATCCAGAAACAACTAAAAACATTACTGTGTTATCAACATTATTCTCATACTAAATCCAAACCACAGCATGGTACCAGCTACTAAGAAGAAAATTATTTCACCTGAAACCAGGACAGTTTGGCTTCTTTGTTTCTGTAAAAGTAGATCCTCAGTTCATTGTCCATGACATTAATCTAATTTTTGTCTGCAGCACAACATGTTTGGTCCTATTATCCACTACACATCCTTTTAGCAATTAAGATACTCTCAGTCAAGTATAATTGGCAAAATTATTTCTGTTGCTGCTATCCCTTTTATATGTATGCTTCTGACCACCTGATATAAATGGCTGTTGAAATTTTAATAGTCAAGTTATCAGCTTTTTCTATGCATATGGAATGATTAGCACAGCTTGTATTACAAAAAAAGTTAATCTTTAGACTTGCCATTAGTTTAATTTACAGTATTAGCAGGTAAACCATAGCTCTAAGCCATTAATTAAAAAAAATAAATTTACTTTACATGTCCACATAACTTCATGTCATGTTTAGGGTTTTTTTTCACAGTTACATAAGATGCATTGTGGATTCCTGTTTCATCAGAAGTTTTTCTGGATAACTATTTAGAGTTACATTCTAAGTATGAATGACAGAAACTCTTCCTGTAACCATTTTCCAAAATACTGCTTTTGTGTGTGTTGTCTTCTTTCCTCTCTTTTATTGTTGTTTGTTTTAATTTCCTTTGGAAAAATCAGGTGGCACAATCTCTGGTGAAATGGAAGATTGGAAAATTCTGTACTTGCCCCTTATTAGAGGAATTGATCTGTGTCATGATGAGAAATAAATCTGAACATATCTTGCATGAATTCCTTACTAGAATATATTTTGGTCATGGATGAGTAACTACCTTTGCTGTTTTCAATAAGTAACTCTTATAGGCTCAAATTCCTCAGATATTAAAGTCCCTTCCTTCCAAAATCCTTACACAGTTTTAAGTGCAATATCAATCATTTAAGTCTGGCACTTCAAGAACGTATGATTATGCATGACTGGCACTGAGAGGAAGCTATTATCAGTGGAAGGCATTGGTGAGGAAGCTGGCAATAGGCTGCCTATTGTTTTAGAAGGTCAGAGAAAACAAATTTTCAAGAAGTTTAAATTTCACTATAAAAAGAAAGGTTTAAGTTTCTGGCCTTACACAAACTCAAAATATAGAATGGTTTGCATTGGAAGGGACCTTAAATATCATTAGTTCCCACCACCTTGTCATGAGCAAGGTCACCTCCCACAAGACCAAGTTACACAAAGCCCCTTCCAACCTAGTATTGAACTCATGCAATGATGGAGCATCCATAATTTCTCTGGGCAGCCTGTTCTAGCATGCTACCTTTCAGCTTAAACTGGCAGCCCCTGGTATCTGCACAGGCAGGGGGATGAAGGGATTGAGAGCAGCCCTGCCAAGAAGGACTGGTGGATGAGAAGCTGGACATGACCTAGCAATGTGCACTCAAAACCCAGAAGGTCAAACATATCCTGGGCTGCATCAAAAGAAGCGTGGCTAGCAGGTTGAGGGAGGTGATTCTGCCCCTCTACTCTGTTCTGGTGAGACCTCACCTGGAGCACTGTGTCCAGCTCGAGAGCCCTCAACAGAAGAAATACATGGACCTGTTGGTGTCAGTCCAGGGGAGGCTACAAAAATGATCCAACACATCTACAAAGAAAGGCTGAGAGAGTTGGGGTTGTTCATCCTGGAGAAGAGAAGGCCCCAGGGAAACTTTATTGCGGCCTTTCAGAACATAAAGGGGGCTATAAAAAAGAAGGGGACAAACCTTTTAGCAGGGCCTGTTCTGATAGGACAAGGGGTGATGGTTTTAAATGAAAAGACTAGAGAGAAAGAGACTTTTTTACAGAGGATGGTGAGCCCCTGGCACAAGTTGCCCAGAGGGGTGGTAGATGCTTGTCACGGTTTAGGGTCAGGGCATCCCTGGAAACATTCCAGGTCAGGTTGGATTGGGCTCTGAGCATCTTTTCTTGTTGAAGATCTCTTTCTTTATTGCAGGAGAGTTGGACTAGATGATGTTTAAAGGTCCCTTCCAACCCAAACGATTCTATGATTCTGAGATTCTATGATTATTATGGCATTTCAAGTTTGAGAAGATATTCATTTTGTGGTACAATTAAGATGCAGAAGGAATATTAATACTTTAGCTCTGAAATCTTAAACTTTGCTATACTGCAAGAGGTCTTGAGAATGAAGGATATTTAGCAAGATGGGTTCTTATTATAACCCTATAGATATATATAAGCAAAATCAATCTCAGGATGCACTCCAATGGACCAATATGTATCATTTATCTTGATGGGTCTGAACCTGCCATGCAAACATCATGCAGCAGAATTGACAGAGGGATCCTTAGAAAAAATGAAAAAAATCTCTCGTCTCACACTGAGACAGTTTCTTGTTTCTTCCTTATAATTACTGTATCCCTCTGTAGTTCTATTGATTTGTTTGTTGCTATTGTTGTTTCCTTTTTCAAGTATTCCACTTTCACAACCTGCCGTACAACAACTGTAGCTTGTTAGAAACAAATTATGCATGAATAACATGAGGAGGTTATTTTAAAACACCTGAAATACCGAAGATCTTGTCTCTACTAGGTAAACACTTGCAAACATTCTGTTTGAAAGATTTATTTTTTTTTTTAGCATATACTTCCCTCTTGATCACACAGCTTCAGCATCTTCCCCAAGGAAATAGGCTTTGTGTAAATTGTCAATGTGCTGCAGATATTCTTACAGATGATTACACATACTTCACAAACATTTTGAGAGACTAAATTTTTTAAAACATGATCTAAAATATCAGAGGGATAAATAACCACATAGAGCAGCATCTTGCCTTCAAATGATGGAGTATTTGGTCGTATTTTGTTTTCTGTTTATTAAACTTTTTGTACCACCTAAAATATTCTCACATTGTTATATGAATAATTTGTGCAGCTCTTACAGAAAAAGTGTTAGTTTAAGAATAGATTAGAGACTTCTGTAAGAACCTAAGAGATCAAAGTCTGTGATACTTGGTAATTTATTACCCCTACATGTTATTAAGGCCTGATGTGGTTAATGTTAAGCTGTACTGAAAATGATTCCTGTGTATGTACTACATCACTACTGATTCGGTCAACTTGTGAGGTAATGGACAGGGATGATAACTGATCAAAGCTCTTTCTGGTTTTAAATTACTAGCTGCTACAAAATCTTTCACTTCTACTCCTTCCATGGTCTGTTTCTGCTTTCCTAAAGGGACGACGTTAGAGTAGATTTAAGACAAACAGATGCATACTTTCTCTGGTGCCTCTCCCTTCAGGGAGAAGCTCTCATGGCTCTCTGGAATGGATAGGTGGTGGTGTGTGGAGCCACAGGGTGACATCCCTTCTTTTGCAGTGCCCTCAGGAGCATCATGAGGAAGTCAGCTGAAAAGGCAAAGCTTTGGATATCTGTCTAGGGGTTTCAAGAGCAGCCTGGGACTGTCAAGGGGAAGAGTTCAGTGTAAAAACCTACTCACCATGGTCCTGCTTTACAAGTGATATTTTATCTGCAATGAGCGTAGCAATAAGGGCCTGTGGAGATGTCTTTATCAGGGTTTCTCAGCTCTTGTCACACTGGGAGAGTTGTCTTTCAAGGCTTTCCAGAGAATGTGACATTTTCTAGTCACACTTAGAAGTGAATTATTGTTGGAGATAATTTCTATTTTGTTTCTTACAGGTTTCTCAGCTCTTCTTGACTGTACTGTCTTATTTTCAGGGGAAGAAATGTTCTCAAATTGTTTCAAACTGTTAAGCAGCTTCTGGACAAACATAGCACATACATAGAGATGTAAATGACTGCATCTATAAAAAACAAGTGTAAAAGTTATTTGGGGCCAAACAAACAAACAAATGAAATCTTATGATGCTAGATAATGGCAACTTCTAGCAATACGTGTTGAATTCCTGGATTGTATTCATGGATACGTGGTGCTAGTTTCATTTGAAGTTCAAATAAAGGTATATTTTTAACTTCAACTTTAAATGGCACTTTAAACTTTTCCCAGTGACAGTATCTCTCAACAAATTTTCTGACAAAATGTAGTTAATTAAAAAATTCTCTTCTCTGGGATTAGCCTATTTATGCCATAAAATAATATACCACAGCTTCCACGATAAGGTCTTAATACAAGGCCAAAGGCAAAAACTTAAGAAAAGTGGAGAATTTGTATCTTAGATAATAGATTTTTGCTCGCTAGTTGTACAGCGTATTGGTGACAAAGATTTGAATAAAAAATAGGTTACAAAGTTCATTTGGTTTGTTTAGTTTTTCTTTCCTTGCTGCTAAGACTATTTTGTGCTGGAGGATGAAGATCCAAGAAGTTACAATGTCAGTCATTTACTCCTTTTTTTTTAAGAAACAAGGTGAATAAAATAAGAAAATAATGACAAAATGTCCTGGAAGGAGCATGTTATAGTCAGGAGGAAACACCTTCATTACGCTAATCAATAATTCTGGCATGTATGTCTTCTGTGAACACTTAGTTTGGGAAAAAAAAAGAGATTTGGCACTAATATTTTTTTGGTTTGTTTTTGGGTTGGGTTTTTTTATTATAATTATTTTTCTTTTCTGTTTTCCCATGACTCATGTTTATCTGAGATTAACAAGTTTATGTCAGTGCTAGAGGATAATGAGTTTCTACTGGAAGCAGACTTGGACTCATATAAACAAACCAATGCCCTGGCTATTCTTTTTTTACACACAAGGCAACATAGAATCAACCTTTTCTGTTTACCAAATATAGAGCTGCTAAGCACTTAGAAAGCAGAGCAAGTTGTAATTAGCACTATTTACCAAAATCAGGCTTGTTTCAACTCATGGATTTGTTTTGAGTTGTGTTATTGACATTACTTTTTGCATAGCTGTACTTGCAATTTCCTTTCTAATTAACTCCCATTTTTAAATAGCAATCACTTATGCTGAGAGGAAACCCTTGTTTTTATAAAAACCTTCTGTCAGTAGAGGTGACTTCCTGAATAAAATGTATACAGTCATTTCATTGCCTTTAATAACTATTCTCATGGGAAATAATTGCATTGGCACCGGAAATCTAAAGAAAGCATCTTAATTGTCAAAAAAAGGAAATGACAAACATACTAAGCACGGGGTGCAGGCATAGAATAACAAGTAGGGCACTAACCTAAGAAGCCTGGATTTTATTCTTTGGGGGCATTTTTTTTTACCATAATTTTTTAGTACTCTAGTACTCTTTTTAGTAAACTTTAAGTTCCTATGATGATGTAATGGTTACTACTCAGAGAATTGCCTACAACATTGTCAGTGAGAACCTTTTGATACCAACACTGTTTATTTCCTCTTTTTCACCCTCTTGGTTAATAATAATTAAAGAAAAATTCTTATAAATGCCGTATGAACCTAAATGTTAGTGGTTTCTATTTTAGAAGATAAATTAGTTAATTTCTTTATTTTGATGTGTTATGTCCACCATTTAGTGCTTTTGCATATATTCTAACAAGGTATTACATATGCAGTGAATCCTATTTAATTATTTTTTTTTTACTGAGGAAAATATGCTGATTTTCTGATAGATTTTGGCAATAGGAAAGCTGCGGCAAAGAACTTGTTCTCATCTTTGTAGATCTGCTCTCATCTTTATAGATTGAACAATGGTCTAACCTAAAAGCAATGTTATTACATGAAAATGAGATGCTAGCATAGAATAGTGTATGAAGAGATAATGCTTTTGCAAAAATAACAACCTTAGTGATATGAGCTGCGTTGCAATCATCGATTGTACCAGTAGTAGAACTGCTACTCCGTAACAGACTTATTATAGAACCTCAGTAGCATCTCCAGTTTTGAGACCCTGATACAAGAAAGACTTCTATAAACTGGAGTGAGATTAGCAAAGATGCCCTAAGGTGGTGTGTGGCTGGGGCACTTGCCTACTGGTGAAAGGCTGAGGACTGGTTCACCCTGGACTGGGGATGGCTTCAGAAGCATCTAACAGCAGCTTCCCAGTGACTGCAGGGAGGTTATTGAGGTGATGGAGCTAGGCTCTTCACAGCTCTGCCTGGTGGGAGGAAGATGGATAATGGACATAAACTGAGACATGAGATGTTCAGGCTGGATAGAAGGAAAAGCTTTTCCTCCCTGAGGACAGCACAGCAGTGGGACAGGCTGTCCAGAGAGGTTGTGCATCCTTGGAGTGCAAAACCTCCATCCTCGGAGGTTTTCAAGACCCAGCTGGACAACGTCCTGAAAAACTGGAGGTCTGACCTCAGAAATGGTCCTGCTGTGAGCAGGAGTTTGGACTAGAGACTTCCAGAGCTTCCTTTCTGACCTGAGTTATTGTACAGCTCTAGAACGTATTCTGCATACCACTTACTGTCTAGTAGATAATTTTAAGCTTTTACATCTACTGTCTACCCTCAAATTTAATTTATAGAACAGATCCAAAATATGTTCTGTTCTACACAAATTATTCAGCAAAGATCTCTTTTTCAAGGAAACAGGAAAATATTCAAAGCTGTAAGATTAAAAATTGCAAATATATTGATATTTTCAAATAGTCTTGAGACATTAGACCACTGTCTTACAATTTCTGTACACTAGTGTGACAAGTACAGGCTTTTTCTTTTACAGTATGCACAACAGTCTGAACTGGTTTTAATTGTGAATTTCAGTGAATGTAGCCTCTGCCTTGTATTTGGAGTGATTTTTAGAGAAAACTTTCTTTTGGGTTAATATAAGTTTGATTCAAAATTTTAATTTGTGTGAAATGGCTTTGGTGATATTGAGAGATTAAAGATTAAATGGCCCTTTTTTTTTTTTTTTTTCCCTAAACTACTGTTAAGAAAATTAGAATTTCTTAAATTATTTTATTTTTATATCCTAGCATATTCCCTTTTTATTCTGTCTGCTTTCTAGATGTAAAGAAACGGAATTTGTTAGTGGTCAGTCTTTACTGGCAACTTCTGATACTTTAATGTCCCATATAAACTACTGATTTGAAATAGAGTATTTTTTACATTGTTAGAATTAGTGATGATGTAGTTATCAGTGGAATTCAACAGTGTTTGTGCTCCTGCTGGTTTGCGTAATACCAGTTTGGTTTCATATTTTAAACAAATGAAACAAAACTAGAGAAAGGAAGAAGAACTGACTTGACTTCATACATTGGTTATTAACATCACAAAGGCTTACAAAGTGTGTTTTAATACCTTTGAGTTCTGTTTTGCCAAACATCTTCAGCACGGAAACTGATTGTCATGTCAAATGTCGTAAGAACAAATGTTGCAGACTCTGCAAAGGTGTTTTGCATTATCTCATACAAATTACTTTTACTGATGGCTGGTTATTTTAACTTATTTCAAACTGGTTAATTCCTAGATATATTAACATTCCTGTTAGATCTTTGCTGCTGATGTGGAGATTTAGTTGCATAGTTCCAGTGATATAGTGACATAGTGATACATAGAGTCTCAGAATGACTGACAGTTCCAATTTTCTGTTAATTTGATTTTGGTGTGTTTAGGAATTGTCATGTTATAGGCATGACTAGGTGTAGTAATTCAATTTATTCTTATATACACTGATCTGTTTCTAAGTTGGGAAGGTTCACATTCTATTAAAGATCAGAAAAAAATATTTTAAGAATTATGTCTGCTTTGTGAGTAATCTCTGTGAGTCTTCAGCCACTTTACTGAAGTACTTCTTGTACTTGTAGCTGGGTAGAAACATGAGTATTTAAAGGTTCTTTTGTGTGTATTTCTATCTTTGATGTGTCCTTAAGTGTGTATAATCAAGCACAGTTGTACTGTCTCTAACATCTAAGAACTGTGGCTTGGTTAACAATCCTTACTTATTTCTAGAGCTGTTTAACTGCTGTGCAAATCAAATAATAATATTTTAAAATAGTTTTATTTACTTCTATTTAGTGACTAGGGGCAGTACTTCCTTAATTTGCTTTGTTTTGTAAATATTAACTATAGCAATCATAAGTTAATAACTTTCTCAAGGTGATGATGTAGGTGTTTGTCTTTTTTGACATATGTTGACACAGTACCTACTCAGAAGGCAATAATTTGGGCCTCAGCTTAAAAAAAAAAAAAAAAAAGAAATTAAGTAATAAGTAAACAGATGTAACTATCTTACAAGAATTCTTTTTGAAATACCTAAAGCTTTTAATGCATTTAATCAATAAGCATCAATTAGTTGTCAAGCACATCTTATGACACATACTTGCACAGCAAGTACCCTACTGCTTTTTAGCCAGTGGAGATTTTCCTCCCTCCCACCCACAGATAACTACAGTGCAAGTACAGGATCTTCTTGTTCTGGGGTGTTCTTCATGCTCTGATGTATACTCCCTTTTTCAGGATGCTGCTGGTGGTGGTACATTGCCAACTCAGTGCAGCAGAGAAACAGCACTCAGACTTTACAGATGTTATACAGATCAGGTGGGGATGGACTCCAGTGTCCCCAGGAAAAACATGGATGTTCTATTGATAGCTCTTCTTTGGTGGTATAAATTAACAGAGTACTAGTAAATCAGGTAGTTTCCGGAAATACAAATATTATGTCAAGAAAAAATACAGAAATTTTGAATTTCTAAACCAATGTGTTTCTGTTCATGCAAGGGGCAACTATTTTCCTTCTGCACCACTCTTAGTGATGCACTATTTTAACTTCAGGTTTCTTGCTTTTAAATGTCTATGTTTTAAGGGGTAGTTCTACAGAGATAGCTCAATTTTTAATAGACGGTCTAGTGATACTTCTACTGAAAGTGCTGCTCCTGCTAGAAATACCTTCTTGCTTACAGTTCAGAGAAAGCTGGTACACAATATCCTGACTTCATTCTAAATCTGATTTCACACTCTCCAGTTCCTATTCATTGTTTTTCTTATTAACTTTAGATAAGATAGGAACACAAGCTGGAGGCACAGTATTTTCCCCAAGATTTTTCCCTCTGGATGTAATTTACTAAGTTTAATAAAAGCTAAATGTGAGAACAAATTATCGTATGTCTTTCTGTTATCGGGTCATCAGAAGTTTCTTGGAATTTAGCTGTTCCCCATTGTGTGCTTCAGATGTACTTTTTCAAAATTTCTGTTCTCTCTTCTTGATGCAGAGTGGGTATGAACAGATCAGTGACACTGGAGACAGACCTGAAAGCTTCCCTTGAGAGATGTCGACATCAGGTATTAAGACTAAGTGTGTCCTAGTGTTGCCAAGCAACAGCATAACACCTACTTGTACAGGAGGTTGATGCATGTGTATGTCGCTTCACAGAGAGGAGACAACTTTGCTGCTCTACACAGGATGCTGTGGGCAAATTGACATACTGTGAATTTACCCTGTGTAGCGATTAAGGCAGTTCTCTGTTGTGTAGTATCACTCTTCTCCAGTGGAGCACTCTCTCAGGAGCACATGGAGCAAATGTCACTAAGATCCTTGTACTTAATCCCTTTTGTCTTGCATATACTGACTAATTTTTTCTAAGCATCATCCCACTGACAGGCTGAAATTCTTAATTGGAAAGTTCCTGCCTGGGGTAATGGTTTCGACTAGTGTGGCTCAAACACCACCCTCTTCCTCATTTTCTCTTCTTCCAATGTGAATCTAGACCATCTCAGATGCATCTGGCAAAAAAATACCTTTATGCAAAAAGTTTATTTGAAAATACAGGCGGAGAAAAGCAAATATCACTAAATATCCCATGCAGCTTATTATCTGGATAATGGTCTCTCTGTTAGTCACACACTACGTATCTGTCTGGCCATCTATCTTTCAAAATATCAGTGCTGTCATGTGCATGTCCATCTTTGTCAAGACTACCTTTTTTACCTTCCTGTAATAACTGGAGACTCAAAAGGAGCCTCTGCAGTAGTTAGGAAACTTTCTATTTCACAGCCTGAGGTAGTCTCAGCACAACTGACCAAGTGTATGAACAATAAAAGGATGTTTGTTGCTTTGTTTTCACTTTGGAAGGCACCAGTGCTTCTTTTCTAACATGGCCTTTTTTGTGCCTGTCAATACCTTAACAAAATGCACGCTTTCATTAGGAGGATTTTTGCTCAAATGCTGCAAAAACCTTCATAGGAGTAATTTGTTTATTTATAACAAGCACTTAGTTTAATGCCATCTTCTCTATTCAAATCAGATGAAAAGACTAGTCTGTTCCTGTTTTTATTAGATTGTTATTTAAATTTTCCTTTTTTTTCCTTTCTTTTGTAGTTGTATTATACTTGAAGCATTTCTTTTCCTGGCTATTAGATGAGCACTTTTGTGCTGGCAGACAAGGGCTAGTGCATTACAGGGAATCAGAAACAGAAAAAAAACTTCTGAAAAAGTTTGTAGCAACCAAATTGCTAAATTTTTGATAAAATGAACAATTTTCCAATTAAAAATATGCTTTTTAGACTCACTCTTTCTGATTAGAACCTGATGCAAAAACTCCCTTCTCTGTAGGTAAACCAAACTTACTCATTCCCTTTTGTACTAATCCTTGCTATCAAATACAGTTAAGTGTTTCATACCTTCATTTCCCATCTCCTGATCTACTTCATAAGGAATAATCATATCTCCTTTGCTAACTCTTAGGTTATAACCATGTGACAAATGCAGCTCTGTGTGAGCTAGCCTAATGCCACAGACCTCTGCCAGCTATCTCCATCTGAGGGGATTACTAGCATAACCACAACTACACGACTATAGTTGTCAACACAACTCTACAGCTTCCAGTACTGCACAAGCCTATATAGAAGTATCTATGAGCATAGGGTACATCTTTCTGCTAGTTGGAGGTTCCCTCAGACTGTAGATTCAGTCATTTTCAGCTGGCAGCATCTCTGATTCCTGCCTACTGGTCCCTGTCTTGTGTCAGCGCAAGAGTTCATATGGACATTCTTAGTCTCAAGCGTTTGATGGCCTCATTAACTCTTATGCCTCATCAAAAGAAGTGAAAGCAAGGAAGAAGGGATCAGTGGGAAGGGTTTATTTGGCTTCATTGCCAGTTTATGCCAGGTTAAATTGACTGTGAAATTATGACAGTAAGAAAGAAATTAATTGAGACAGCTAAGCTGGTCTGCTAGCAACCTGCTGCCGTCATTTTATATTTTTTTTTGTACTGCCATCCTGTACGAGCATGCCAGAACTTTGGGCTACAGCACTCTTCTTTTCTTGCCTCTATCAAAAGAAGCAGCTGAAGCAAATTCTCATTTTTTTTTTCATTGAGCAGTAGTGGTAAGAATGGCTTATTGTAACTTCCTAAAAAAGAAGTATATGTTTGTTGTTCTCCTTTGGTTTTTCCATGTGGAAAAATAATATTTTACCTTTAAGTTCATTGTTCTCCTATTAGCTTAGCCCAAAGTGAAAATGAATAGCACAAAATGCTGGTCATCTTTAAAGACAGGTTTCTATATTCTATTGCTAGGGATTTCAGGTCCAGGCAAGTTTTAAATTGGCAAAAAAGTTGGGAAGTTGTTTTTCTATTTTATTTCTGTATGCACTAATATGAGTTGAAAAGCAAACATATTCCAGTCAGAGATGTGTAAAAGCTGACTGAAATGTCTTGATATCATTTTGTGGGGACTATGAGTTCTGAACAGTAGTAAAATAAATGATAAAGAGCAGAAAGAGGAAAGGGTTAGGACAGAACTGATCTGACAGTTCTGTTGCATGCTTCCTGCAAGACCCTGTCCCTGGTTTTCATTTCCTTGCCTTAGCTTCCTACCTGTTACATTACATTATTATTACTTTACTCCAATTGCTCACTCAAAATTGCCTTTCAAAGAACTGTAGTTCTAACGTTCTGAGCCTCACAACTCATGAAATATGAAAAACCATAGTTCGGAAAACCTCATGTGGACATAGGATTGCTCATTCAATCTCTATCTCTCTGTCTGACAAGGAGGTGGAAAAAATAATTCCTTCTTGAGTAAGAAAGACAATGGTTACCACATTGTTCTCAACAAGCAGGTTTGTGAAATGTTTATAGCTCTCTTGATTTGTCAAGGAAAAAAAAGTAAGTTGGATTATTCTGACTGAAGCTAAACTTGCCATTATCATGAAAAGGCTGTTTGTTTGCTGCAGTCATCTATCTGCATGGTAGCTGAAGTAACTACTTCTTTCCTTCACGTTGAAAAGAGGATTGAATTATAGAAGTGAAAAGCGTGTTTGTTGTTTGGGTTTTGTTTTATTTTAAGTTTATTGTAAAATGTTCCTTCTCGATTCAAAAACAAAACCAAAAGGACTTTATAGAATATTTCTCTCCTCTTTTCCACAAAATAAAAGGCCTGAAGGACTTTGTGTTTGTACTTTCCATTAAGATGAGAATCAATATAATTTGCTTATTTAGCAAGGCGCAAGGGAAGGCAGAGGATTGTATTTCCTGTAGCACACTAAAGCATCAGTGAGATTGTGATAATTGCTGTGAGATAAAGTGAGGCTAGTGGATTGTATAAATTGGATGGGTTCATTTAAACTGCTTAGGAGAGACAGTTTATTACTTTTGCTGATGATCCAATTGTTCTCTATTTTCTTTATGTCTGTTGCACCTTCATGTAAAATTTGTCATGCTGGTGTTCATTTTTACATTCTTACTATTCCCTTGATTTTTTTTGATTATTTTTTTTTGGTGTGGCTGCTATATTATAATAAAGTAGGACACCTATGTCATAAGTTAATATCTCTAATACTTAGGCTATCATCTTGTCTTTGTTATTATACCATTAACTTGGATCAGAATGGCATTACTATATTTTCAAGACAAAGGATATAGAGGTTAATAATGAAATGTAATGATAACATAACTTTAATATTTGCTAACTTTAAAGTCCTTCACAGTACGAAGACTCTTTTAGAAGTCATAGGGGAAATTACTTGTCTTTATAGAATAACCAATAAAAGAATAAAAGACATTGCTTTGTTAGGTTTCCTGACTAAGTACTTAAATGTTGTGATTACCTATATGTACTTAGTTTAGGTTTTACTTTCAAGATAAAATTAAAATCTACCAGCCTTATTAATATGTATATATGCACAGTTATAATAATAATAAAACAAACCAAACCCCAAACCTGAACTACCAGATGATCTTGACCTGCTGGGATCCTGTCCTCACCCTGCAATGCATACCCACATTAATGTGCCAGAATATCTTCTCATGGACCTGGAGTTGTCCGTTTAAGAAGAAATTGATTTAACTGGTTTAATATTTTGGCCAGATTGTTTATTTGAAACAGCTGGTCATCTCATCACATGCGTGGCAACTTCCTAGTGCCATTATGTTTAACCCTTCCTAAATTATACTACAACTGCAGTTTCACTCTGAAATACAAAATTAATTTCAATCATACATATACAGTTCTGGTGTTCTCACTCATAAAAACAAGCTGTGTGAAAAAGAAACAAGGGTCACCAAATAAGAAAATGAGAAGTGTCTAACTAAATAGCCATGGATAAAATCATGACTCTTCTTGAGTAGGTATTGCTTCCATGGAATGAACAATGTCTCAGTTTCTGAACTTGTCATATGTATGTAAATTATATCAGAAAAATTGCAGGCAGAACAAATGAACATGTATTTTCTAAAGTGTGAAGGAGAAAAAAATCTTATTGATTAACTTTTGAAGGTATGTAATCTAGATTGCTTGGATGAGCAGCTTTTGAACAGCAGTTGCACCTTAAAAAAAAAAAAAAAAAAGAAAAAGTGAGAAAACTTTTTCCTGGTGATATGTGCAATTTCTAAAGAAAACTCCATCAGAACAGATTTCAGCTATTTTTATAGTACCTATTTGGCATGCAGGATACTTGCACAGATCTAAGATTTCTGACAAGTTTTATAGTTTTGTAAAAAAGGCAGTCATCCAGAAGCACTTAGGGCCAGATATTCAGGTGGCAGTTTCCCATTGAGTGTAACAACGTGCCATATATAACATCACATTTTTTATCAGAATACCTCCTGATGTGTGATGGAGGTACAGTATGCGTCTTCAGGACTGATTTTCAAGCGTGGTTCTGATCTGCCTGCACCGCTCCTGGGGGTAGCACACAGTGACTTGTTGGGCAAACCCGTTCCCTTTCAGAAAGGTTTTATGCAGCACGTTACAATTTATCTTCAATCCAGGATAGTTCCATAGCACCATTTATAACTTGCATTTATGGACACAGGTATATATATGCATGTGCATGACTGCATTGGTGAGATTCCTTTCCTTCCTTTGAAGCTCTTTGGCTATATGTTCTTTATACATTAGAACCTGGTGAAGTTATAGTTTGTTGTCCACATGCTTTTATATGGAAATATGACTAATAGGATAAACTCATGCCTACAGGTATCTTTACCATGTTTATTTTCTTTCTCCACTGTAAGAATAACTGCAAAAAGGGACAGGAGCCTCTTCAGCTTTGTTAAGTTTTTCCTGCTTTTTTTTCCCTTTAGAAAAATTGGAGATGACGTGTCTGTGGTCTGAAACAAGTAAGACTAGATTCTATTGTGTTATCTATTTTTTAGTCCCTTCATATATTTTTTTATTCACCACAAATATGGAAAATATATCATTGTAATGTGTTGTCATTTCAGGATGTGAGTGTGAGATGAAGATAAACATTCACTATTACATGCTGATTATGAAATACAGTTAGGAGAAGCTTTTATTCTTAACACAAAAACATTTACTTTGTTTACCACAACTTGCCAAAAGCAAACTATTGTTATTATCAGAAACCATGAGTCAAGATCACACATTAAGTGCTATGAGTTTACAGTGTAATTGTGTGTGACTTTATGATTACAAAGACTTTTCGATTACAAAGACTTTTCCTATTTGTTTTGTACCTTTTCAGTGAGGTCTATTTTTTTCTCTAGCCTGTTCTGTTGCTTTAATCTGTGACATATTTTGTTGGGAAGTTTTAAGAAGTAAAGTCCAGTTTCTCCCTTGTGATTATGGATGTCTAGTAGCCCTTTGAGACTTAGGAAGACTCACTACTCTAGAAGCTGGATTTGCTTCTGCAGCATCAAATGGTTGTTATGGGAACCACAGTTCCAAACTTAGTGATTTTTCATTATTAGTGGTATATCACATTCAAGACCATGGCCTTTTTGCAGTAGCTTGATCTTATTTTAAAAAGAAAAGTGAGGAGGAAATAGGATGCCTGTCTTTTTTTTGTTTTGTTGTTTGGGTTTTTTTTTTTATGATGCTCTTGTTAATACCTCATTAGCAGGCTATATTCTCACCTGTCATAGTATGTTCTGCCCTGAAGCATTTCAGAATTGAAGCTGGAAGAACTAGGGTACCTGGTAGAAAACGGAGTTAGAAAGTAGAGTTTCTGTGGGGGTGGAAAGAAGCCTAGAAATTTGGAGTTGAAAGAAATCTGAAAAGAATAGCCAATCAATTCTCTGCTCTGAAAAAATCACAGTGTGCCTAGAACTTCAGTAGTAAGGTTTTGTCAGTGTAACATAATATTTTTCTTTTCCAAAGGTTAGAATATTTCTTTCAATGTCATCTAATTTAAATTGTTCTTACATTTAATCAAATGTGATCTTATTGGTCATTAAGGGTACAGCAATAATTCTAATTTATCTTCTCTATAGCAACTTTATTGTTCTGTATACAGCTTTTATCTTCCATATTTTTTTCCCCCTAAAATATATCAGATTTTTGTAATTTTTCTCACAAGATCTCTTTCCAAAACTGCTTTTGATTTTGTCCCTTGCACTTTTTCCTAGTGGTATATATTCTTATTGAAAAGTAATGCCACAACTGGACACAGATATTTGCTGAAAACTTGTGTTTCATGAGCAAAGTGATTATTTCCATGTATATGAATGACAGGTCTGAAATTTAATATCAACCAGTGTCTTGCAGAATCATTCTATTACATTAGTAGTTGTCATTCAGTAATGATTGTCTATTCTACATTTACATATTTCTTTTTCAACTTGCCCTGTTCCCAAAGGCTTGATTTTATATGCACATTATGGTGTTCCTTGCTAGCTTGTTCTGTCCAGGCCATCCTTTCTTCAGCTAGGGCAGAGCAGCATAAAGAACTGAATCAGGCAGGACTGACTTGACTTCGAGGTGAGGTTACTTCCCACCAGAATCCCAATCACCTTGCTAAAATCTTCCTTTGTCATTCTATCCTAATAACAAAATACAATGGTGATGTAATTGAAGAGCTAACATGCTGTAAAAAAATAATTGCTCTGTGTAACAATATTCTATAGCTTTTTGTTTCTTTTCTTGATTTTATAACAAATGTTGAAATACATTACAATTTAAGGTCTTAAAGCTGTTACTGGAATCAGGAGGCTGATACTGATCTTAAAGCCAGCCTTGCCAAAATTAGTACTTTTTATCCGGATCAGCTCACTTTGGCAGACCTACACCTAGCTCTGAAACACAAGTGGAGGAACAACAGACTGAAGCAAGCAACCAGGGTTAGCAATTGTTTAAACTGGCACTGACAGAAATATGGGCAGCTAAGCCTGGATGTAATAACTCTGTGCTTGCTTTCGTTGATCTTGGAATGAAGAAATTTTTCTGAAACCAATACATTTTCAAGATCTTCTCTGTTCTACTGGTCAAGCTCCAGAAGGATCTGGCTGTCAAAGTTACACACCAGGAAAAGCCAAGCTCTGTTCTACTTTTATTATTCTACCACATAGCATTTAATCTAGTAAACAGTATAGTTTGTAGTTTCTTGACTGAAAGTTCCTTCAATACAGATCGATGGAGCTGCAAGAGCAGCTTTCCATTACAAGATGAAAGGAAAAAACATTCTTCTTCATATCATCCACTATTAGCCACTGTTATAAAGGGTCTGGGTAAATCTTTGATGCTATTTAAGGCTATATAGGGAAAAAAACAAAAGTCTTGCTGAACTGATCTCTTAAAAGCAACCTATCAGGCTTAAATTAGTGCCAAAGGAATATGGATATATTTATGTAAATCATGGGCAATGAAAAAAGAAACAAGAGACCCCCACCTGCCACTTACCACACATCTCTGTCTAAGTTTCATTGTAATATTTATGGATTGGCTAGCTTCTGGAAATCAGTTAATTGTTTAGCAACTAGTATAACTGCAAACTATTTGTAATGTGATACAATAGTGGCTGACTCTTTCTTCAGACTAAATGGGAACTTCTTTTTCAAAATTACCAATGCATCAAAGCAGAGATAGCAGACCGAAGCATTCCTACTACAAATATCTCCATTACAAATAAATGGGGTGAAGTATAATGATAATGTGGGGAAGGAGGCTAAGCAACTGTATAAAAACCAGTATTTACTGGTGGGAAAAGGAGGCTCTGAAAATAAAAGACTTTAACGTCATAGACATTTTTTAATTTTTTTTTAATATGGGGGATGGGTTGTTTATTTTGATTTTGTGCCAAGTGTAATGGCAATACTTTATTGAAGGTTGATACAAAGTGATGAAGGATAAACATCACAAATGTCCATGGAAGAAATGTAATAGAGTAGGCATTGCCACCTGATGACTAAAGTATACAACAGCAAGATAGGAAATTTTATCCAGAAAATAAGAGTTACTGGGCAGCAGTAAGAGGTACAAAATGTTAATTTCAGATACTCGAAGAATGTATCCTGCCATGTTATTTGCTGTTTATCTGTGACTTTAATAGGAATACAGCCTAAATTCTGATGCTGGACGAGAGTAGGATTGTTTTCTCTCATAAGTTTGTTGTTCTTTTTTTTTTGTTAGTGTTTCACTTGTAGACCAGACATCCCAGAGTATTGTTTCTAAAATAATGGAAGTTACTGTTCCTAGGCTGTTTGATCCAACTTTCTAAAGGTCAGTGGAACAGTGACAAGACAGTAGTTACTTATGACCTGATGACAGCTTGGCAAGCTACTGAATACGTCAATAGTGTCCTCATAGCAGGCAGGTATTAGGATTAGAGTTCATAATCACATTCCTTGAAATATCAGCCAAGAAAATGGAGTTATGGAGTTGTAGAATGAAACAAAATGATCTGTTAGCTTGACTCTTTTGGAGTCTAGAAGACATACAAAGATTACACACTGCTGTTTGAAAACCAGCTAAACAACAATAAAAACATTACAAACAACAGGAAAAACAACTCCTGTGAGATTTTTTTATTGTAGAAGTGAAGTCGTGATGTCAGAAAATTATTGTTTATTTGTTTATCATACATTGTTTCTTTATTTCTTATAAACAGATATAAAATTTCATTTCATCCTTATATTTATGCCTTTGCTTATGTACTGCTAAAAAGAAAGAACAGTTTTATCCAGTTAGTATTTATTGTAGAAACTACTGAATTCATTTGAATTTGAGTAATCATATTTTGGTGTAAAGTATAACATTTTATGGTGGTAAAATTCAAAATTACTAACCTAAAGTTTATTTGGAGTCGGAAGTCCAGATTTTCACTAATATATTGGGTTTCCATGGCAAGGTTTTGGTAGCAGGGGGGGGATACATGAGTGACTTCTGTGAGAAGCTGCTAGAAGCTTCTTCCATGTTGGATAGAACAATGCAGCCAGCTCCATGATGGACCTGCTGCTGGCCAAGGCTGAGCCTATCAAGGGATGATGGTAGTGCCTCTCTCATAATATACTTAAGAGGAGGGTAAAAAGAACTACATAACAGCAATTCTATCTGGGAGGGAGGAGTGGGGATGTCTGAGAGAACCAACACTGAACCAAGGTCAGTGAAGTAGGAGGGAAGGGAGGTACTCCAGCCTGTCTGTCAACATATATAAAGGGCAAAAGTAATCACTACAAAAAGCATGGTTGAATATTAAATAACCACATTCACCTTATATAAGAGAAAGAGAACAAAAATCTTCTTAATAATTGTTTGCTTGTCATACTAATTATGGAACTTTTTGGTTTTTTAAAAGCTAGTCCTAAATGTACCACTTTGGCTGGACACTATAAACAAATAGAAAAGCTTTCAATTGCTGTGTTCAAATTCAAAATGCAAGTGCATATTAAATCACAGAAGTATTACTAATAATTTTTTTCTTCCTAATTTATTAATCACTGCTATTTAAAGCAGCATTAAAGGCCCAATTTTCTGTAATTAATGATAAAATCTGAAATTAACTGCATCATAACACATTATTTCTCCATAAGCTTCCTCAGTCTTAGTTGTGTCCTTAATAATAAAATCTAATGCCTTCTAAGCATATTAGTGTTAAAAGACTAGTGTTTTTTAAGTGAATTATAAAATAGAAGAAACTGGAAAAATCATGTATCATGATAATCGTATGTAATATTTTGTTTCTAATTGTTCTTGGTTTTTTGGTATTTTTTTGGATTGGACATCATCTAAACAGTTTTTGCTTGGTATAGATAAGGTTTTGCACTAATTTTGGACATAAGTTTTTTCACTATTTTTTTTTTTTTTTTTTTTACAATGTCCTTCTCTTAGTTTCTGGTTTAAAGAAACATAAAGGGGTGTGTTTTTATTTTGCAGTAACCACATATTTGTCTTCTGTGGAGAATGGCCTTGAAAAGGGAGGTCTTTTTTTCCCCAATTCATTATAGATTACAGTATCTCAGGATTCTCTAAAAACCTCATGTGGAGAACCATGTGGACAGCATTGACAGCTCTACTATGTTATTGGACTGCCAGCTGCTCCTCATGCCTTTCTCACTGGCATGTTGTTTTGCTCTCAGCAGGAAAGGACTTGAAGCAAGAAGCAAAGAAGTGTTTCAACCATGTTTTTTGAATTCATTCTAATTGCATTTTTGTTCCTTGTGCTAGATTTTTTTACTAGCTCAGTTCTGACAGAACACTATAATTAGTGGCGACTGTCTTCTGATGTTGTTCATCCTGCTGATATGATACTTTTTGTTTAGTACCTGCTAATAACCTAAGAGCAATAAGATGCGTCATGGTAGTGTACAAATCACCTTGATAAGATACTTGTGATTTCATTAACTTAAAATTTCTTTATAGGATATACTTTGATGAATTTTATTCATAGACAGAGTTTATAATTTCCCTCTTTCTGGTCATTTGTGTTGTTGATAAATTTTGAAATTTTATGGAAAAAAAAAAGGGGGAAAAAAAAAAATTAAAAAATTAAGATGACCAAACTGAAGCTTGGAAACTATCATATTAGGGATTTCCAAAGAAGTGGCCATTCTGATGTAGAATTTCACATGGAATTTAATTTTGGATTTTTCATAACTGAATTTATAGATTATGAGATATACTTGTATGAAACAAGTACAATTAAAAGGTCATATAATCCCTATGTCACAAAAACAAACAAACAAAACAAAAACCCCCCTTTGTCCAGTATGAATTTATGTTATCAGCTTACACTAGAGAGTACATTTACAGTGACTAGTAACACTAATCACAGCAAGAGAGGAAAAATTATAGAAGTATCATAAAAAGTTCTAAAGCCACTTAATAAAAAAACCTCAAACCCTTAAACCCTTCCTTCTGGGAAGAGAGAAGAATCCTGAGAGGTTCTGACACAAAATTCTTACTTTAATTAGAAAAAGACTAAGCATAGGTATACATTAGGGCTAAAAACCCCTTGTTAGCTATTTATAAGTGAATGTGTTCCATAAACAATGTATCCATCATCTTCTTTAACAACCAGAAGCACGGAATAGTATATACAGGGGAAAATGTGCCTAAAATGTAAGAACTTAACTGTCCAGTGACAAAAATGCTTTTCACATTTATCTTCCTCTTGACATCTGAGGAATCCCTGTCTGTTGTGATCCTTTGAGTCAGCTGTTCAGGTCTGACATTCAAATTTGAGTTTACACTTAATCCCAGAAGTTCTGGAGATCTCCATATAACATCTCTTCCAGCACTTATTACAAAGCTGAGGGATAGATCTTTGTGCTACTGCATGAGCTGGCTCAGGCCAAGTTGGAGATCATGCCTTCGGTGCCAGAGCACACAGAGCTGTGTTGAAGCAGGAGGATGGATGGCACCTGCTTGAGCTGAGCCCCCTACTGCTTATTTGACAATTCAGAGCACACTAGAATCAGCACGATGAAATTTGTATTGGTGCAGAGATTTGCCTCATGTAGTGATGGCATTGTTTTTTTCCAGGCTCCCTATACAATCAGTAGAAATCACAGAATGTGTGATGTTAGTGATGTGAAAGTCTTCCCATCTGCATATTTTTATTCATCTGTTAACTAATTTTTTTTCAAGAAACTCAGAGGAAATGTTTATTAAATATTCTGGCAGTTTATATTAACAGTGGACCATATATTTTAGGCAGAGATTTCAGAGAAATAATAAAATTAAATAAAGCAAGCCTGACAGTATACAGTATAGGGAAGGATAGATTAGTACCTTTAAATAAATTGTGTATTTTCTGTGTTGATAAAAATGATTGTTTTTGATGAAACCTTCCAAAGCTTGACTACCTTGGTTTCTAACTGTCATGGCTTTCTGGAAAAGTAAATTAAAAGCCAGAGTACTTTTATATTTGTATATTGTAAATAAGATGCTCTTCGGTAACTGAAGAACACCAGCAAGGGGAGGGGAACAGAAATATTCTGAAAGTCTGGACTTGGTGGACAGTCTTTGGACAAGGATGACAATTATCTTCTACTCAGGACACTTGTTGTTTTTGTTTTGTTTTGTTTTTAAAGCAGTGTGTATTTAACCTTCAATCACTTTTTTTTTTTTTTTTTGTCTTACTCTCTAATGGTTATTCGTATATACCTGACCCCAAATTATTGGCTTATTTTAGGGTTTAAAACCAAAGTGTCAGTTAAATTACTTTATCCTTATGTGAACAGTAAGTACCATGAACACTCTGTGCTCTTTCTTTAAACTAATACATTTTGAATCAGAAGAGCTAAAATCTTTATCTTACATTCAATGTGTAACTAGTCTGGAAAGAAAATACTTAAGGAAACTTGAAAATATTTTTGCAGTCTTTTGGAAAATAAGTGGAAATCACAACAGAAGTTTATGAATATGGACCAGATATTCTCTGAAGTTATCATCCAAATTTGGCAACACAGGATGCTTCTCTAGAAGAACATGGGTTGAATGCCTGCCTGAATTTTACACTTCAGCCCCCCCAAGGTGAGAGTAGAATCATAGAATGGTAGGGGTTGGAAAGGACCTCTGAAGATTGAGTCCACCTCCCCTGCCAGAGCAGGATCACCTAGGGCAGACCACACAGGAACATATCCAGGAGGGTTTTGAAAGTCTCTAGAGAAGACTCCACAACCTCTCTGGGCAGCCTGTTCTAGTGCTCTGTCACCTGCACAGTGAAGAAGTTTTTCCTCAGGTTGAGGTGGAACTTCCAGTGTTCCAGTCTGTGATTGTTGCTCCTCATCCTATCACAGAGCACCACTGAAAAGAGACTGGCCCCTTCTACTTGATACACAACCTTCAGATATTTGTAACCACTAGTAAAATCCCCTCCCAGTCTTCTCTAGATTAAACAGTCCCAGATTTCTCAGCGTTTCCTCATCAGAGAGATGTTCCAATCATCCTTGCAGCTCTCTGTTGGACTGTATTGCCCTGTCCCTCTTGAACTGGGCAGACCAGAACTGGACACAATACTGCAGCTGTGGTCTCACTAGGGCAGAGTAGATGGGGTGGAGAACCTTCCTTGACCTGCTGGCCACACTATTCTTGATACACCCCAGGATACCATTGGCCTGCTTGGCCAAAAGTGCACACTGCCATCCCATGAATAACTTATTGTCCACCAGGACTCCAAGGTCCTTCTCTGTGAATCTGATTTCCAGCAGGTCTACCCCTAACCCGTACTGGTGCATGGTGTTATTCCTCCCCAGATGAAGGACTCTACACTTCCCCTTGTTGATCTTCATAAGGTTCCCCTTTGTCCAGCTTTTCAGTCTGTCTAGAACTCGCTGGATGACAGCACAGCCTTCCGGTGCATCAATCACTCCTCCCAGTTTTGTATAATCAGCAAACTTGCTGCGGATACACTTGGTCCCTTCATCCAGGTCATTGAGGAAGGTGTTCAACAAGACTGGACCCACTAGCTACAGATCACCAACTGGACTCTGTGCCACTGGTCACAACCCTCTGAGCTCTGTTGTTTAGACAGTTCTCAATGCATTTCCTCATTCCCTCTTCTATCCCACACTTCCTGAGCTTACCCAAGAGGAGACAGTGCCAAAAGCCTTGCTGAAGTCAAGGCAGACAACATCCACTGCTCTCCCTGCACCTACCCATTCAGTTGCACCATCATAGAAGGCTGTCAGATTAGACATGACCTCTCTTTAGTAAATCCATGCTGGCTACTCTTGATAACCTTCTTCTAGCAATTCCCCTGGGACAGGGTACTAGAAGGTAAAGAGGCCCAAGATTGTTGGTTAGCATTCAAGGACCACTTCTTCCAAGCTCAGGATTAGAGTATCCCAACAGGTAGGAAGTCAAGAAAGGGTGCCAGGAGACCTGCATGGTTAAACAGGGAACTGCTGGGCAAACTCAAGTAGAATAAAGTCTACAGATCATGGAAGGAGGAGCTGGCCACTTAGGAGGAATAGAAGACTGTTGTCAGAGGATGTAGGGAGGCAACTAGGAAAGCTAAGGCCTCCTTGGGGTTAAACCTTGCAAGAGAGGTCAAGGAAAACAGAAAGAGCTTCTTCAAATACATTGTGGATAAAACTAACACTAGAGGCAGCGTAGGCCCACTGATGAATGAGGTGGGTGCCCTGGTGACAGAAGATACAAAGAAAGTGGAGTTACTGAATGCCTTCTTTGTCTCTGTCTATACTGCTGGAGGTTGTCCTCAGCAGCCCCAGATCCCTGAGGCCCCAGATGAAGTCAGGATAAAGGAGGAGTTTGCCTTGGTTGATGAGGACTGGGTTAGGGACCAGTTAAGCAATCTGGACATCCATAAATCCATGGGTCCTGATGGGATGCACCTGCAGGTGCTGAGGGAGCTGGTGGAGGTCATTGCTAGGCCACTCTCCATCATCTTTGGGAAGTCGTGGGGAACAGAAGAGGTGCCTGAGGACTGGGGGAAAGCAAATGTCACTCCAGTCTTCAAAAAGGGCAAGAAGGAGGACTTGGGTAACTATAGACAGGTCAGACTCACCTCCATCCCTGGAAAGGTGATGGAACAACTTACCCTTGGCGCTGTCTCTGGGCATATCAAGGATAAGAGGGTCATTAGGGGCAGTCAACATGGCTACACCAAGGGGAAGTCATGCTTGGCCAACCTGATAGCCTTTTATGAGGACATAACCAGGTGGATAGATGATGGTAGTGCAGTGGATGTGGTTTATCTTGAT
>WTSP01021833.1:4074-40579 GCA_025331215.1 Actenoides lindsayi | reverse complement strand
GGATGCACCACTCGCCACACCCCCCCCTATCCCTTCTTTTTTTTTTCTCCCCCCCCCCCCCCCCCCCCCCCCAGTATTACACGTTTCCACTCCAAATTGCTGCTGGATGAAAAATGGTACAAAGATACCCCCAGCGGCAGCGCGGCGAACAGCGCGGGCAGCCCCGGCCCCGCTCCGCTCCGCACCGCCCCGGCCCCGCTCCGCACCGCCCCGGCCCCCGCCACCTCCTACCTCCGGGGGGACCCTCCTGCAGAGACACCCGGCAGAAGAGCGGCTTTGGGGGTGCCCCTCCGGCGGCTCCATGCAGCCGCGTGAAGCACAGGCACCCTGGCGTGGAGAGGGGGTATCAAGTGTCGCCAATACGGGATGGAAAGGCTGCACATACACCTGCCTGCACCGAGGCTGTTGCCGCTTACTAAATTATACCTGTGTGCAACACGGGTATCATTCAAGTGAGAAACCATGATCTCCCTTACTTAGACTGTCACTGTCTGCCCACAAGATACATGTAACTCTTCTTCTTTCTCCCCCCCTTTTTTTTTTCTTTCCTGCTGTTTCTTGAAATATTAAAATTATTTTTCATTGCATACTTTCTGTTTTGAATCGAGAAGAAAGCATTATCCGATCTTGGCCTTGGTGTTTTCTAGGATCACAGCAGAGAATGAAAGTTGGTGAATCAGGGTGTAAGGGGAGAAAGGAAGGCCAGATCAGAAGGAAAACAGCCCTTTGAATTCTGAAAGGTCTGTTCATTTTTTAACAGCAGCCACAATCACTCACTCAAAGATTATAAACATCCTGAGTTAAACCTCTTGTAGAGAGCTCATTAACATCTCCTGTTATTTTAAGAGACTCCCCTTCACGTTGTGTTAAAAATCTGTATTTTGTTGCATTAACATCCACCTCGCTTTAAAATATTGACACTAATCAAGCACGGCACACCCACTCATGTTTCCAAGCATACAGCCCCAGGCAAGGTCTGGAGGTGCCTGGTAATTTGATAAGCTTTTCCACCCCTCGCCTGAGAGCGGATCCCAGTGGAGGGAAGGCCAGTCCCAACCACACCACGCTCTGTATCTCACTCCCTCTGAGCATCTAGAGCCAAATGGCCACGGCAGGAGGGACAAGGCACAGCAGCAGTTGTTCCTGTGACATTTCTGTGTACCGGAATAATTGTGTTCTGGGCACATTTTTCACCTGGTAGGTATCAATAATTATTATAGTCCATGATTAATTTTCAAAGTCCAGCATCCTTTAGTAACCTGAAATTTAACTCTTGCACTGCCACCAATAGCATGCGGCTCTTAGATATAGGAGGAAAAGGCAGAACACACTCTGCTGAGAGAGCAATCCCGTGCATGTTGCTATGTTATTCTCAAGGGAACACTAAAGGGGAAAAAAAGTTTCAAAGAAAATGTACATAGGAATATCGATCACTTGCCACCAGCCACAGATCAACCAACAGCCTAAAAACCATCACCAAAGAGGGCAACACGAGGTGAGCTATTCTGCCATTCTTCATCCTCACAAAACCCTGATGTAGTTTTGTCTTTGGGTTGTTTTTTGCACTGAAAGTAAGAAAGAATGGTAACATAAAATAACTGCACATTTGTCACTTGATGAGCCACTGGAATCTAGGTGTGTACGGTTTTCTTCTCACTCCTTCAAGCAGGATATATGTATCTTCCCCAGGTCCCCCAAGCCACCATGCCCCTGGAGTGCTCCAACAATCATTTAAGCATTGTGCCCTACTAAGTATGTGAAAAATTCTACCCATCTATCCCTTTACCATATTTTGGGGGGGCAGGAGCTGGTAATTTCCATCCAATTTGCTACAATCCCACCTTTGGCCATCAAGCATCCACCTGATCCTATCTTCACTTGTGTAGAAATGGCACAAAGTTGTTTGAGCACATGAAGTTTTTCTTTAAGTCTTCAATATCACAACAGCGATACGTGAGAACAGTTCATACACAGCATCACTTCTGTTCTGGCCTCTCCACAGGGTTGGGGATCCCTTTCCCAAACTTTCCCACTGCCTTTCACTCTACTCCCCTCCTCTGTGCTTACACACTTCTTCTCTTCAGGGACCTCAGAGGCACAACAGCTCTCCCCTCATCCAAAACGCTGCTGTGGGAAGAGGAGTACTGGCCTGTGGGGGGCAACAGGATTTGTCTTCAGCTCCAGTACATTGTGCTGGTCTAGAAAGGGATATAGGGTTGGGAGAACTGAGTACAAGACTGATCTCTCTCTACTGAAATGTGATAGTAATAGCTGTGCCTGAACATAGTAACAGTGCCCAGGGCCTGATACTACTGTATTACCAATAGAGTTTCAGATGCTGATTCAGTCTACAGCCAGAAAGTCCTTGCTTTAAGACCTAAGTGCCTTATACACACATTTATTTATACATACTTGTATATACATAGATACATATGATGTGTTTGGACTCATTTGAAAAAAATGGAGAGAAGTGCTTGCAGTTGATTAGAACTTTGCTAAATATGTTTTAATATGCTGCATGTCAAGAAATTACACTTCTAGTAAAATCTAAGGAATGCAAAACTGTTTTAAAAGATGGCTTCAGTTACTATCTAGTCTGGCTGAGCCTTGACAGGGATGTGTTATTTGCATTTATTATAATAATGCAAAGAAAGAGATCAATTTCCATGGATTGAAAATCTGTGGAAGCGTCAATGTCTTGCATCCTGAAATACTGTAAAATTTAACTCTGCTCCACTTTCCCCGTTTTAAGAACACGAAGCCCTTCATACAACCCTCACCTAAGCACCTAACTTCTAAAAAGAGCAAAACATACAATCAAAAGCTAAAAAGAAGAAAGAAGCTACCAGCCAGCAATCCAAGCTAAAATACATATCTGAGGTACATAAAGTATGCACCTGAAGCATTAATGGTAAGAAAGGTTTATGTTACCCAAGTTTTATGAGCTATTAAAAGATATAAATTAAGATAGTAATATGTTTTTCTTTCGACTATAGATCTTATCAGATGGCATTTCTCAAGAAAAAAAAGATTAACCTTTCTAATAGGTAGCACAGGTGGAATTGTTTACATCTATAAGATTACAAATATTCCTTAATTTACATGTCTCGAGATAGCTCATTAAATTGTTTCTTGCAAGTTACGTATCTTGCATTACATATTTTCTTTGATTTCATGAAACTTATTTAAGATTACTTACCTCTGTCAATTTATATTCTTTAGATTGCCCCTGACTGCCAAACCTTTAATGAAATTATAATGCCTGTCTATAAGCTGCTTTAGTTAGCTGTAAATGCTTAGATATTGCCATTCATTTGGTTTAACCTTGCCAAGAAGAGAGCCACTTAAAAGAGGCCGTTCCTTCACAAAGATACAGGGGACTGACAGTCCCACAGTCACTTCAAATACTCCTTATTGCTTATCATTTGCCTTCTTTAATATTGTTCTTTTATACTGAAACAACCACATTTAAGAAAAAAACCCCAAAACAACAACAAACTAAAAAAAAAAAAAAAAAAAAAAAGATGCTTTGCTTGTATGGCAAAGAGCTTACTCAGGAATGGTCAGGCTTTCATATATCAAGAGTCAAGAAAATAAGACGTACATACTCCGAGGGTTTCGACTTCAACTGCATTCGCTCTTGTCCACAAAAGTTCCCAAACCTGTACTCACATCCCACGTGTCCTTACCACCGCCTCCTCTGCAACGCCTGACTTCAGTGGTCAGGGTCAGTGGTTTTCTTCCTCCCGGCCTGTGATGGGAATCATACATTATGTCATCTGGTAGGATTTGTATTCTGACATCATACAGGTTGTCCTCGGTGACATTCGCTTTTTATCATTAGCACCCTGTACTGGAATATTTAATGGGCTATGTTGTATCTCTGCACTGTAGATTTATTTTGCGTTTTCATTTAATTAACAGCCACGACCAGTGGTCTGATAGATGGCAAAGCATTCTGTGAAGTAGAATCCTGCTGGATTAAAAGCTTTGCTGGAAGGTTTCAAACACCCATTCAGGCTGAACTTCTCAAAGGCAATTTTCTTTAAAGTACTGTGTTTCCAAAACAACGCTCGAGGACACAGGAAGAGGAAGCAAACAGGACCCAAGGATGACATAAAGCCTGTTCCTACAGACTCCCCCCTCTCTAAACAATGCCCTGTGTTGACTAGATGCTCAGATGAGTACAGTAGACCCATGGTCATTCTGAGATTCAGAATTTCATGCTCTTTTGGGTGCTGCTAAAGGACTGATGGACTGATATTGATGAAGCAAGTCATTGCCAGTGTTCTTACTGGAACTTAGTAGATTACAACACATTACAACACCGCGCTTGCCAGGGAACTCCAAATTAATTATAAATTCCACTCCTTTGTTTCTGTGGCTGTGAATACTTTTAGTCCAGAAGAGTTTTATGATTTTGTTCCTTCCCAAAATTTCAGCTATTCTTTGAAGTCAGAATCTACCAGTACCAAATACAAGAAAGTATGGGGATAGGCTGTTGGTTGGGGTTTTTTTTAATGATAAAAAGCATTTATACAAAGAGTTGTCTGTTTATGCTATGTGAAAGAAAATCTAGCTTTAATTTTAGTTAGTTTAAACCTATAGTTGAAAAGAGTACATACAGTATAGTACTCCTGACATACTGAATTCAGAAGCACACGGGCATTCTCTGCGGTCGATAGTGCTCTAAGGGAGTAGTACATGCAATTTGTATTCTTTTAGGCCCAGTAAGCAAGCAACAGAGAACCGTGGGCCAACTTCATTTCTGCTGTAATGAAATGGAAGTTAGGGAAACCTCATCAGAGAATTTTGTTTCCTAATACCTAATCTCAGCAGAAAATGAACATGTAGGCTGGACTGTTAGCATTTGCAAGTAAAAATAGTAAATTGTTTTCCATGTGCATTTACTGAGGAATACCTTTTACTATTTCACCAGCTAGTTTTCATAAACAAGGAAAGCTTCAGTTTCTGTGAATTAAGACTTGCTGAAAGCTTGACACTCTCTCAGTACCAATAAAGCATTTTAGGTCCGTATTTAAATCAGTCAGTAATGAGGTGATTGCGAAATACATCATCATTTTACTACCAGCTTCTCCTGGCATCTGTTTGCCTCCAGTTTCGATTGCACTGATAACTTGGTGACCAGTATAATTAGCCTGGCTGTCATTACGGCTACTGGCCAAAAGAACCAAAGGTGTTTCTGAAGATTTCTTTTCAGTTGCAGCAAATAACATGATTCATTAATTAAAACTCATCCAGTCCCTGTTAATACTCGACAACTGAAAAAGATGCAATATGAAAACACTCTTTAAAAGCAGCTTCCACCACTTCCAACCTGATTTATGTGAGTTGCATTTGAAAGAGGCTGGTTTGGTCTTGGCTTTGGGTACTGAGCTGGCAGTAAGGGGCAGACCCCTTTTCTGGCTTTGCCAATGACTGGGTGGAGACTTGGAGCAAACTATTTTAACTCTCCTATTTTTAACTCTAATCCATTTTGATTTTTCTATCACCAGTGCAGAGATGATGTTCCCATAGCAAGGAGGAGGTGGAGGAGGAGGAAGGAGGCTAAGGATTCCCAAGCAGGGGGAGGAGAGGGAGGCCAAGAGGCAGTGCCAGCCCCAGCTGTTTGGCACCAACAGGCGCAGTCGTTGGCAGGTGCAGCAACAGGGCCGGGTTGCCACGGGGAATTGATAGACCTCTGAAAGAGGCCAGGCACCCGAGAGAGTTGTGGAACAAACTGTTTCCATGGAGGGGTCGATATAACATGTTTCTGAAATTCTGCTATAATAAGAATGAGAAAATAATGAACCGACTGGAAAAAACACTTTCTGAAAGAAGTGTTCCTTAATCAGCCTCAGTAGTGATGGGAAATCCAAGAGATAGTATCAATATAAAAATACCGTTGTATTAAGAGTAATATGTTCACCCGATTATCTTGTAAGTTTTAAAGCTTGTGACCAGAGATGATCAGAGGGTTGGAACACTTCTATGAGAGAGAGAGATGGTGGTGTTCAACCTGGAGGAGAGAAGGCTCTGTGGAGACTTTAGTATGGCCTTTCAGTACTTAAAGGGGGCCTACAGGAAAAATGGTGACGGACTTTCTACAAGGATTTATAGCTTAAAGACAAGGGGTAATGGCTTTAAACTGAAAGAGGGTAGATTTAGATTAGATATTAGGGAGAAATTCTCCACCCTGACAGCGGTGAGACACTGAAACAGGTTGCCCAGAGAGGCTGCGGATGCCCAATATCTGGAAGTGTTCAAGGACAGGTTGGATGGGGCTTTGAGCAACCTCGTCTAGTGGGAGGTGCCCCTGCCTATGGCAGGAGGCTTGGAACTAGGTGATCTTTAAGGTCCCTTCCAACCCAAACCATTCTTTGATTCTAAGATGTCTGGAAATCTGATTCACTGCATAGTAACAAACTACACAAAACTGACATGTATAAGCAAGAACATACAAATGAAGGGGAACATACAGAATTTACCAAGAATTTCCAAAGCAGAGATGCTTAAAGAAGTACTAATCTGAGAGACCTGAAGAAATGTCAGCTTTATCGGGTGACTGGAGGGATGTGTGGCATTAATCCTTTTGAAAATACAGTTACTTTTAAGAAAATAAACTGAAGGCAGATCAAATCACTTGTGATTTCTGAAAATCTCACTATACTATAACCAAGCCATTATTTAAAGCCTATTAATATTATTCCTGTAAAATCTAGTTATTCTAGTGATTTAATAGCAGAATATCAATAACAAAATTTTTCATTCTAGCTGTGTAATGGGGGCATGTTGGATTATGTGCTTTTGTGTCTCTGGCTGCACAAAGTCATGTGATAGTACCAGATCTACAGTAGCTGGCTGTTAAGTCCTACTGGAAAACTGGAGGCACAAACAGCACCTCTGTTCTACCCAAAACATCTGCAGATACCTCTGTGTGAAAAATACAATGTCAGGAAGCCTTAGCTGGCATCCCTGGAACAAGGGAGAAAAAAAAAGAAAAAAAAAAGAAAAGAGAAAGAAATGGCAATAAAGAAACTGCAGCATCCTAGAAGCCTACTATAATTGATGTCATAACCCAGGAGAATATATTATCCTCTATATACTATGGTCCTGTTACAGTATGTACTCTACATGGACTTTGAAATGTCAGTTGTACTTTATACAAGATCTGCTAGAACCATCTGAAAGTTAAATCTATACAAATACTCTGTAATACCTATCTGTGGCTAAACTGAATCCCACACCCAGAAAGACATGACTCTGAATTTTAATTTTCAAATTTCTAGGTGGTCTTGGTGGCAGAATACTATTTTTTTTTCCCCCACATCTGGCATTTGCAGAACATAATGAACAATGTCTCTAGCATTCAGAATAAGCACAGTACATCTTAATCTCTTTCAGCGTGGCAAACTCCGACGTTCCCTTGCCCTAGAAAGTGAGCGCGGCGGTTCTCAACAAATAGTTTCGAAAGAATTCATTCGTTTTCTATTTCTCAGATATTCCACTTTCTTTCCTATTCCAGACAAGCAGGACACCCGCGTTTCCTGCTACTTTTAATGATGATGCTACCGTTTGGTTTGTGGTTTGGGTTTTTTTCCTGGCAATTATTATTATTCCAGGCGGAGGGAATTCTTCCTCTAGCTGCGAAAAGCGAGCGAGGGCCATGTGCGGTGTGTGGATCAGCCAGTAGATGGGGCACAGTCAGTGCGGCCGCACGCCCCGCACGCCCCAGCTGCCCACCGCCGCTTCGGCCCCTTGCCCCGAGCGGGTGGGCGAAGAGAATAATGCGTCCAATGGCTCGTTCCGGGCGCTGTTCGACCCTAAATCGCAGGGACCCATTGCGCGGCATCTGTTCTTCTCGGCCGCTCGGTGTCTGTATTCACAGCTCTTGGCAGTGTCGATAGCGATGCAGGGCTAGCGTTGCACACGTGCGCTTCTGAGACTGCGGGAGAAGCTGGCGAGCTCCCGGATCTCGTGGGTGCAAACGTGAAGGGATGGGTCTGTCAAATATTTGCGTAATCACAGCATTAAAAAGTGGGCATTTCCTATCAGTAGAAAAGTGTATTTCTATTGTAACTTCGGGCCCTTATTCACAGAATGGTAAGAGTTAGAAGGGACCTCTGAAAATCTTCTAGCCCAATTACCCTGCTAAAACAGGGTCACTCAGAGCAGGTTGCCCAGGATCGCAGCCAGGGGTGTTCCAGGTCTCTCCAGAGAAAGAAACTTCACAGCCTCTCCGGGCAGCTTGTCCCAGGCTCTGGCACCCTTGCTGGAAATAAGTTTTCCCTTACGTTTAGGTGGAACTTCCTGGGTTCCAGTTTGTGTTTACTACCCCTTGTCCTGTCGCTGGGCACCACTGAAAAAGAGTCTGGCCCCATCCTCTTGACACCCACCCTTTAGATATTTATGAATATCGATAAGATCCTGTTCAGGATTCTATTCCCTATTCTGGGAATACCAGTTTTTCAAGATGGTGTGAATTAGAGAGGGGCTAAGAGGCATTTGTTTGCAAAGGGGATGTTGCAAGCAGCCCTTGTTAAAGGGGACGGTACCTCAAGGTGGTATTTGCCTCCCACCACAGCCACCTGCGGGTTAAACAGTCCCGGGTGATGGGGTGTGCTGGGCACTGCTGCTGAGCAGGCAGCTCTACAGCACTCAGCTGCCCTTTGTTTTGTAAATATTTTGCAGTACAGCTGGCACAGATGTGAATAAGACCCTATCTGCAGAAGCATATGAATACACCTGCCACAGTCCAGTGTTTCACATCTGTGACTCTACTTGTAGTGTCTGCTCTACCCAGGTGTCCTGGTCTCTCCGAAGGCCAAAAGGGAACGCTGGGATTTAGGTGGGATTTACGCTGTGGGAACCTAAGCCCAGTGTTTCAATCTCTGTTAGCTTGAGTTCAGCACCTTCAGAATAAATGGAAACACAAAGTTGTGCTTGACAAAGGTGAATCACAGAGGTGAGCAATTATCCAAGAATGAGCAGAAAGTGATAATCACAAGACACACAGCATGAAAGGTTTTGTCACAGGTGCAAACGAACACATTTACAAAAGACGGAGCTAAAAATCTGAGTCTAAATTGAAGGATATACTTTTCCATTTGATGAAGTAATTGTCGATCTAAAGATCAGAATGATAGTGCTTGTCTCATTAGCATGTGCTAAATAAATGACAACCTCTTTCAGCATTATCTTAGGTTTGGTTCTAGGTTCCCTTCTAAAAACTAGACAAGATAAAGCACCTTTCATTAACATATCTATTGGATAAGATGACATCTCAGAGTGGTTTGGTAAGATACAATGGTAAATTTTACAGGTTGCTAATCTTTGGTAAAATCAGTGTTGTCCACTCCTTTCCCACAGAGCTATCCGAGATGAAAACAACTAGCAACATCTCAGATGAAATTTCTCAAATCTCAGGGCAGTCCCTGCAGTCATCTAGATCATCAAGCTATGAAACAAGCTGAGGAGGGCTCATGTTCAATGATGCTCTGAGGGAAAATGATTGCCTGGCATCAGCACTGGAAGTAGGAGGTGTCTGACTGATGATTTAGGTTTGGTTTTTTGAAAATACTGGGTAAATTGAGTAATTTGAACCTATCATGGAATACAACGTGCAACACAACATTCTTCTATCCTGCAGTCTCCCTTCAGGGAAATCTGGGGTGGTGGGGAGTATATTTATCAAGAAAATAATGACCCCAAACAGACTCCTTGAAGCCTAAGGTTTAGGTTTTTGGGTTTTTTTTATAAGAGGACTCTAGGGAACTAATTAGGAGGAAATAGCTCCTAGATGTCCTGAGTGAACTCCCGCTGAGCAAATAAACAATTTACTGACTCACACAACTACAGACATCCAAAGATAGTCGTCTTTATGACATGAGTTTTTGCAAATAATGCAACATCGAATGGCATGCAGAGGAAATGTTTGACAATGAAAAAAAAGGGTCTATGTTCCACAAGATCCACTGTTCTTGTGATTATTCCAATTTGTATCTTTGAATTGGGAAAACTATAATGTACCAAAGAAGTGTATAGTACTGTATTTCAGTCAAAAATTAAGGTAAAAAGATGAGGTTACTGTCCCTTATTTTTATAGCCTTTAAACAGTTACCTTGCTGCGTTACGTTCCATTCTTTGTTTGGAGAACAGGAAGTGCAGGAGTTTTGGGTGTGGACATTTGCTGACTGTTGGACAACTAGTGTTCTAGAACCAGCTTTGGAAACACTCAGTTTTGCAAATATCAAATATATTTTGGACCTTCCCCCCAGAACAGAAGGCCAAGTATTTTGATCAACAAAGAAATAAAGTCATGAGAATGGATAACAGTGACAGTGCACGTATTTGAAAGATACCCAGGAATAATACAGAGCATCAGAGGGAGGTAAGACAAGAAGGGCAGCACATTAATATTTAGACTGAGCATCAGCAGAAAGGTCCTGTCAGTGTGACATGTGGAATTATCCTAAGGGAAGTAACTAAAGCTCATTGCTGACAACCATCGCTTTTCAACATTTCAGACTGGCTGCTCTGTATCTATAGCACACATTCTCATCAGTCCTTTCACTTTATGATAAACACAAAAAATATATATATATAATTGATAGCAGCAATAGACCCGTATGGAATAGCTTTGTGTTGTGAGAAGCTGACCTGGATGGAAGAAGTGAGCGAGATTCACTTTGAATTTTCTTAAAACCATAGCACTCTAGAAACATCCTGATTAAGTTTTCTGACTCATCTTAGAGCCTTACTGGAGCAGCTCAGAAACACCCTGAATATTTGGAAGGAGCCTTAAAAAGGTACTGTTGAAGAAAACAGCTTCTATGGCAGGATGCAAAGTTAATTCATGCATTGTTTTCATTGATTAATATCTAGAGTCCCGTTCTCTTAGGGTTCTGGGGATATTTCTTATGGCCCATGGAAAGAGAAGAAGAAAAAAAAAAAGGGGGGGGGAGAGTTGAGATAATAATAAAGACTGAAGACATCAGTGCCGTATCAAGAAATCCATACATTCACTCACATACAGTATCCTTTCTTAATGGTTCAGTTCCCTTGTGCTTTTAACATGCTCTCTTTAAAAGGGCTTGTCAAGTCAAATTGTCTTCCAAGTAAACGAAGCAATTCCTTAATATAATTTGATAATCAGTATTTCCTAGAGAAATGTTATAAATTTCAGCTGCTCAATTCCTCTCCACCCCATAGACATAGTCTCCCTTTTCCTCCTGCTGATGTTCCAGCACAGCCTCTCTCCTGACGCCCATACTGGTTAGGCTGGCAGAAGTTGTGGACAGGACCTATGCTGTATTTTGCATTTTACACTTCCTGGAGCTTGTGAAAGAAGCATCCATAGTGCTTCATCCTGGGCATCTCTACCTTTATAGTTAAAATTAGATGTGAACGTCTTTGTCACGGAGTCTCCTCAGACCTCCCATGGTCTACACAGTTATGACTCACAATTTAAAGCCCGCATTACATATTCTGCATCTAGTACTTCATGCATTTATTTAAAAACAAAAAAAAAAAACCAAACCCAAAAAACCACCACTGTGCAACTCAAATACACATAAATATGGATTTGCTCATTAGCGATGCTGCTTCTGTAACTACAGTTAGAGCACCTTAGGAAATAAAATACTTCATTCTAAGCATTTGGGAGGGAGAGATTCTCATTTGTGTTGTCTGAACTTTCTGAAAACAAAGCACACATCTGATACGTAGCAGTCAACCCACTAAATAAATCTTGTAAGCGCGAGAAGAAAATCTGATAGTCAGAAATCCTTAAACTATTCTGCCAGTGGCCTGCGTGATGGAGATTTACCCTCCCTACTTCTTCTCAGTTTACACTAAAGCTGCAACTGCGATGTGCAAAACCACAAAGTGGTGGTTACCTCTTTCTCAGCTGTGGTTTGGCCATGCTTCCACAAACTGGATAATGAGACAGCTTGTGATAATTAGCGATTAAACATGATTATGGCTAAAAGTGCTCACATTTATATGAACAGTATCAATACATTTTGAAGTAAATTTTTAATGCATTAAACCAATAAAATTATTAAGTAGAACACTGGACACAGAGGAAGAAAAAAATCATATACACATATTCTAGGTTATATTACCTGCCTTAACAGATTATGTCATGATCTGGAAAGGATTTTATCTGGTACAGGTCAGCACACATTATTGCTTCCATTACAGTAGCTTGGGCACAGTGTTCAGCACACAAATTCCTTGACAGATTAAGATAATGATGTGAAATGGGACTAACAATGCTAAGATTATTTGTCTCACGTCCTCTTTGTGTTTGGGGCCTCTGAAAAATTTGTGGGTGAAAATTACTTGAGATGTACAAAATGTTGTTCATCACATCAATGTTAGCATAAATTGTACGTGATGTATGAAATAATTTTGCTAGAAAGAATATTTAGAGAGTTCATTCTGACTAGATATCACCCTAAAGAAGATTTATATATTTTAAGGTTTAGATCATTAGGTATTGGTGAAACATGATTGCATACAACTTCCAATTTCATCCTCCTTTTTAGGCTGTTCTCAGAAAAAGGCATCCAAAATAGCAATCATTTATCTCTAAGCACAATTTTCTGCCTACTTAATATACATACAGAATAATTCAAGGCAGCACAAGATGCGCATCTGACAGGTTTCCAAAAGACACCAGTGTATATTAATATTTTTGCATTTACAGGCATAAATTCACTGGTGGCTCTCACGCTAGATGACTTGAAAAAGTCTTTGCAATAATATCTTCTATAAAGATTATTCATTTATTCAGTACTTTAGTTGCATTTTCTTCATGCATTATTTCCTGCAGTCCTTACAGGATCATGTTATTTAGAGATTCTGTTCCTATTTGCCCATACAACAACATTACTACTTGAAATACCAAGAAAATGCTGATTTGCAGGGTTTTTCCACAGAACAAACTGTAATGATTATAACAGTCTACGGAAAATCTCTATAAAATACGACTGACATAACTCTGCCCTAGAGAGCAATGGTTAAATAACAATATACATACATAAGGCCATTATTATATTGATATACAGATGTGATATTACCTACACTGTATGTGAAAGAAAAAAATAATGCTAATAGAAGAAAAACTAGTCATACAACTTATCTGATCAAGACAAAAATTTAAACCCATGTTAAACAACATGTATACATTATGCTGTATATATTATGTGCCTCACATCTGTGTTCTGAAGCATCTCCAGAGCAAGCATTTATATAAACAAAAAAGCAAACCAGCTCCTAAATCAAAATTCTTCCTATTCACAGAAAGTCTGATTTGACTTGGCCAGAAACAAAGATTTCTCTAACCAAAGCCTTCTAAATACATCATCTTTTTCCCTAAACCCACCAACTCATTATTAGTTCTTTAGGAAACTGGGCCATTAGCAGTGAATGGCAGGTTCAAGAAATGCATGAATTTCCCTGTTACTCAAGGAGGATTCAAATTCATCCTAACCTGCACTGGAAACTTTGGAAGCTATGGAGCAATACCACTTACAAAAAAAACCCAAACAGGCAGCAACATACTATGAGTTGGTTTACACAGAGATAGTTCTATTTGTAATAAAATTCTTGAGGGCATAAAACCCCACCTAACACCAGATTAAAGGCATTCTGACCAGTCATTACTGCAATCAACATATGCCTCTCAAACTTTTTCTTGACTTAAATAAAATTGAAGCCAGAGGACAGCTCGAGGCTTATGGCTCCTACTGAATGAAACACTTCTACTGAGACAAGATCAGCTTTTGTATTTTTTTTTTTTCCCCATTAAATATCTAGATCATATTTCCATTGATTCATAGCCCAGACCTTTCTCTCTCAGCTCTGTAGCGATGGAAGGGACAGATAGAAAATATGCTTTTGCTCAGATTATGCCTCAATGTCTTTACTGATTCCTTAACCCATCTACAACATAGCTCTTTAAAGATGATACTTGGTTCGAAAGGACAGAATATGAAAATCTTAAGGGAACTATAATGGAAGATATAAATCCTTACCCTCCTTCAGATTTAATATTTGATTGCTCCAACGATATCATTGTGTAAAGCATGCAAAAATGGGATGAAGACAGAAGAACGGTAAACTCAGAGGAAGAAGTTAAAAGCAGCATTTTTTTCTGCACTTCTTTCCTGTGGAAAACGGAACTTGTGTACCAAACTTGTACCTCATTTTCTACTGTTAGTTATTATGTGCATAAGATACAGCTTTAAATGGTATATCAGTTTCTTAAATAGACTAAACTCCTCAGATTCATCAACATACGAAAAATAAAACACCAGTTTCACCTAATCTCATAAAAGCCTTAACACCATAAAATCTAATGCAGGGTGAAACAGGCAGATAAAGTGAAACTTATCAGCACATTTAGTTCAAAAATACCAAAAGAAGCAAAGCATTTCCAATCTTTAAATGCTATATGTTGATACATGGGTATTTGGGATACCCAGGATACTGGATGGAACACACCAGCCCACGAGAAAACTGATAAATCCAAGTCAGTGAGGAAGGGCAATGAATGTCTGTTCTTAGCAGCGTGATGTTAGGATTGAACTAAGCTAACTGCTAAAAGCAGAGACTGAATCAAGAAGGGGAGAAGTTCTGATGTGAACAGGAAGACAGACACAACTGTTACACCTTATGACAGGAATCTGAAAAATAAAGCACAGTATATGAATTCCATACTGACTGCAGAAGTCGGGCACAGTTACCCCTCTGTAATGTCTCCCAAGCATCAGGGTCACGTGCATTTGGCACGAGAAGATGCCCCACTGATGGCAACAAGTGTGTTGCTTGGACAAAGTTCACCTGTCCCTGACAAACTGGGAAGCCAAATCAAGACAGAATAAATATTGTCTTTCTCCCAGTTCTAAATCCACCTAACAAGGCAGAAGGGATGATGATACAGCCATGTAAGGGCATATAAATGCTTCAGGAAAAGTTCCACTCGGCACCCTCAGGACTTTATGTGAATAGCTAAACAAGTGCAAAAGACAACTGATATTCTCCTTTGAAAGCTTCCATGTGTCATTGGCAGCTAAGATGATTTACAGAAGCCATCAGAAATTTCAGCCTGTGCTTCTCAACAGTTCATTTTTATTCAAGAAAACAAAGTAAAATGGGTTGCACATTAGGCCCTCCTGCTGTCTTAAATCATGAAATAATTGTGTTGAAATTGATCACGACCTTGTGTTGTGCTTCTGTAAATGTCTGAGAAATATTCTAAAGGAAACCAAATCAAAACAACCTATGCTCCCAAATAAAAAGCTCCTAATATCAGTAACAAGCTTTCCTTTCCACTAACAGCCAAAACATTACCACTCCCAGTCTGATAATGTCTGCAAATTAAAACATCCAGCATCATTTAAGCGCTGTATATCAAGTGGAGACTTGACAGGGATTCCCATCAAGTCCTCCTTGCTAGGTAAAGAGAAGACCTTCAAAAGAAATTTGATTGGTGATATATTTCTCAGGTCTAGAGGGGCTTCATATTGTGCCCTAATGTATTACTTCAGTACATCATTTATATGCTTCTCCTATAGCATCAGTCATCACTAATGGCCTAAGACCTTTCCCATCTTTCACACAGCATTCATCAGAACTGGCTCCTCTAACTGGCTCCTCTCAACATTTTTGTCCCTTTCTGACCAAGGTACTGACTGCCATCTAAATTCGTTATCATCAAAACATGACAGCTACAGAGTTAGCTGTTGAAAAGCAGGATTAAAATCCTGAAAGCAGAATTCTGTTCCTCAGTTTCCGTTTCAGTGGGGAGCTGTGCAATGCTGCCCCCAGACCACAGCAGTGCTCACCTCCCAGACTGTGGTCCTGGTGTAACATGCAGCTCTTCGAAAGCTCCACCAGTATGACTGCCTTGCAGCAACCCTTCCCTTTTAGTTCAAAAGGCAAGAAACCTCCTTTTTAATGTACTTTGTGTGCAACCCCATCACTGCTTTACTCCGGAGAAGTATAAATACACTGCTAGTAACACAGGTCTTTTCAGGAGGGGAGTAGAGGAGATTAGACAGGTCTCTGCTTCTTCCTTCCAGAGCATGAAGAACAGCAGAGTACACCTCTCCCAGGAGTGCCTTTACCTCTTCCACGGAATGTCTCCCTAAAAGTTGTCTGAATATATTCCCTCCTGCCTCCTCCAAAACTTTCTCCAGTATAGGCTACAGTGCCAGCACAAAAAGTCTACAACCTGTTTCTGACTGGAATAGTTTAAAACTGAAAGGAGAGATTCTGAAGTTCTCACTGCAGTCTTGCTCATGCTTCCCAAAGGAGGCCATAGCTATTCTTCAGCAGTATTTTCCAGGCAAAATGTACTTTGTATTGCCAGTATCTGTCCTGTGCTTCAATCCAAGGAGTAATGCCACCATTCTGGTGTAATTGACATAATACAGAATAGCTGGTCATTATAAATCACAATGTCCTAATGAAGGATAAAAAGAAAAGGAACATTTATGTGGCACACATAATTCACAGCACATTTATATTGGCATTTTTCAAGAGCTGAAAAGGTATATGGATAGAGGGTGAGGAAGGAGAAGTGAAATAAAGAACTGCATGATATACTCACAGGATGTCTGTTCGGAGTACAGACAAATTTCTGAAAACTTTTTAAAGGTCACAGTTGCTCAAGTTTACACTGAAAACTTCAGGTTTTTTCCCCTCATCCTTACCGATCTTAATGTGTTCTCCTTTGTGGTTTCAGGCCACGTCTAAATGAGTTACTGACTTTCTTAAGCTTGTTGTTACTATTCAAGAATTATGTATATTAATTATGCAATATATTACTGTAATACTTAAGAATAATTTACTTCAGGCTTTTAATTAGCATGCCTACCGACATGAAATATGGTGCAGAACATAGCAAAATAAGAATACTAATAGTAGAAATAACAACAAGAGACGTAACTGTCCATATAGCACATGGAAGCTCCATCTATTTTTGGAGAACTTGCTGGGTTTTAGCAGGATTTAATCAGCATGATAGGAACACTCCTATGAGCATGTGATCTTTGATGTCTGAAGAACCTTTATGTCCATGCAATTGTTTTATTTAATTTCTCCCATGCCATTTTGAAGGCTTCATTGTCATTAGTACTCCAGATCAAAATCAATAATCCAGATCCTTAATTTTACCAACCCCTGAAAGGCCATTGAAATCATCAATCACACCCTGACTTTCCTGGGAGTCCCGCAGAAGGGAGCCTTGGCAACTGGCAACCCGGGTGCGAGCGGTAAGTAACGTAGGAAAATAAACACACCGTGTTTCCCCGAAAAGGAACGGAACCACAGGGCCTTCGCAACACGGGGCTGGGCTTCTGCAGAGCTGCACCACATCGCCTCTCTTTCGGAAGGCAATGCAGCGGCAGGCCTGCTGGCCCTGCTGTTTAAGCCACCCCTGGCAGTCTCAGACAGTTTTTCACTTCTCTGGGAAAGGTGAAAGCAACAAACACATCCCCACAAACCCTTACATGCAATGCATCTGCCTGCTTGACCTTCACACTTTCAAAAGATAAGGAACTTCCACATCAGTAATCATAAGCACGGAAAAATGCCACACGGCAGTTAATGCTCTTTTCTAGGCTTCAAACATTTCCTTTTTTCTTTTCCTTTTCTTTTCTTTTTTTTTCTTTTTTTGGGGGCTTCTAGGATAACGGGATTGCTTGTATTTACTGCTGGTGAGAGATGAGCAGGTTAATGACAAGACTGTAAAACAAAACTCCACTTAAAGTCAGAGTAACCCCAGCATCAAGTATTGGTATCTTCTGAAAACTTAAATGAGTCTGCCAAAATGGTTACATATGTAGCAAGAGCTGAAAGTAAATCCAAGTCTATGGTCCTAAGGAGTAAGTGTAATCACTATTTTATCTCCATTTAAGTGATACATTAGGACAGAAGGAACACCACTGTGTTCCTAGCTGCACAAACAGATATTTAACAGAGGTACCATTTTATGCAAAGTACCTATTAAGCTACTATGAAAGTGCCAAAAAATGTAGCAAAGTAATTAAATAATGGACAAGGCCTGAATTTTATTACGAGCTTTCCAAACCACAAAAACAATGCCAAAAGATAGTATAAATTCAGTATTGTTTGAAATTCTTTGGCACTGGGGGTTCTTGAAGTCCTGTGCTCTGATCTGCTCTTTATTACTCATCCACAAAACATCTAGCAATTTTTATTACAAGTCCCATCCATTAGAGTATTAAACTTAAATTCAATATAACACTGCAAGGTCGTGATCCCACTGGTGATGAAAATCTGTGTCTGGTACAGCCTGCTTCATTTAAGGCTTAGATCTCTTGACCTACTGAAAAAAGGAGACTCACAAAAGGCACACTCGGATGTCAGGAAGAGTAGACTCGGCACAGAGATGGAAAGTCCACCTAGGACCACCAAACAGTTTCACTGCATCCCAGACTCTATTTATGAAGCCCTTCTGATGCCAGTGCTCTAGAAGAAAACCCCTCTGGTTATCTGATGTCCAAGTTGAAATTAGTCCTTCAGATCAGATAATGACAACAAACGAATATTTAAGCCAAGCTGTGTGGGCATTATACCTGCTGCTGGCTACAGTAAATCTGTAAGCTTTGGAATCACTTCCATTTTAGTCAATATTTGCTAAGTCAAGTTATACTTTAGATTTTGTAGTACTGCGCTGGCAAATGCAATAACTTGAATAATGCTATTTTGCAAAAGGTAAATAGCACATTCTGGGCTGAATATATAATAAGAATGAGGTCAGAGTGACACAGCCCAACATGGGACATTGCTACTTCATAGAGGACCTTATATTCTTAACACTTGAGAACACTTAAGTACTTATATTGAAAAAAAAAATCACAAGATTCTTTAAACATTTTCACATCTTGATCTCACTCCTCTTTGCTTTATTATTCTCCTTCCTGCCATTTTATTGTTTTCTTTTTTAGCATCTGAAATTGATTACTTCATCTCAGAAGCAGTGTGATACTTTAAACTGTTTACATTTTAATTGTGGAACAAGGAACCAGGATTTGCCAAACAAACAATATAATGTGCTCTTGATGTATTAGGTTAATTAATACTAATTCTACCACTCCTGTTATCTCTCCAGCCTTGTCCCTTGCCACATACTGTCCAGATAAGGACTTCTGTGAGATAACAAATCTAGACCGGTTACATCACCCATTAGAAGGTAGAAAATTGCACAAAAACTGCTTAGTTATTGCCTAGCAACAGTATAGCATTGCCTTAGTATTCTGATTTGCCAAGACAGTTCTCTTTCATGGAATTATAGAGTTGTTTGGGGTTGGAAAAGACTTATAAGATCATCAAGTCCAACTGTTAACCCAGCACCGCCAAGTCTACCACTAACCCATGTTCCTCATCAAACACATCCACACACCTTTTAAATCCCTCCAGGGACTGGGACTCCACCACTGCCCTGGGCAGCCTGTTCCAGGGCCTGACAACCCTTTCGGCCATGAAGTTTTCCCTAAAATCCAACCTAAACCTTCCCCAGCACAACTTGAGGCTGTTTGCTCTCACCCTAACACTGGTTATCTATATACCTATCCGCTCTAATCTATCAGGTTACTCTGGTTGAATGAACTCATCTAGAACAGACAAAATTAGAATTAGCCTTTGAGCAAGGATGCTGGGATTTGCAAGCTACACTGGGAATGCAGAAACACAACTTGCTGTTGGTTATGCGGCTTTCCCTGTGAAAACAATGGTAGAGGCCATTCCAGAAATTAAAACAGTGAGAGCATAATAAAGGGTGGAAGGCACGTTTTATAAATGGAGACTAAAGAAAAGCATTTTCAAACACTTAGGGACTGTATGTGACACTCCCATTGTTAGGGATGGGAGCTGAGCCAAAATGGTTATACTCAAGGGGAAGAGACAGTTTGGAACTGTTAAATGGAAATATTTTGTAGAAAACGTGTAATTAAATTGTGGAACACTCTTTCATTGTAAAATACTGAGTCTAATAGCTTAAGAGGATGTAAAAAATACCCAGATATTGTAGACATTACCCACGTAGACATGTAATGTATCATACTCAATTGCACTAAAATAGTATAGCAGTCCATGTTGGTAGCACAGAAAAACACATCCTTCTGCTCAAGATATGGTGTTATCAATCACAGGTTGTGTATATATTTATTTATATATGTAATTAAAACTGGTCCCTAGAAGCACATATCCCAAACTGGAAAAGCAAAACAAATAAATAAATTAAGAGGGATCCCAAACATTTAACTCTTCAAGGAATCGTACAACACTGATCTTGCTATGTAAAGCTGAGCTTTGTGTTCCCATTAAATAGATGTGCTTTCCAAAGACAGGCAAGGAAACTGAGTAAAGCCCATAGCGAGTGAATTCGCAGTTCACTGATGGAACCCTTGATCTACTAAAGGTAAAGTGATTAAATCATTGGCTACCTAAGCCAGTAATGAGCAAACCCCTATGACTTGTAGATGGCTTAAAGCTGAGATGGTATTACAGGAAGGAGCAGGTAGACAGGTCCACATAAATAAGTGAGTGGGATAAAAATAACAAAAATCACCAGGCGATAACTTACAATAATGATTTGTCAACACAGAATGTTTTGAAGAGAGAAGAAAAATACATGGCAGGGAAAGTCTGATTTCTCTTTACAGAAAGAACACAAAGCTTGCCCTTCTCTCATACTAACAGCAGCATAGTGACACCTCATTATTTTGGAATTTGCTACTGCGAACAGCTCTACCAAACAATGAGCAACTGAAGTACCTGCTTCCCCTTATGCCTTTGTCCCTGCAAAAGCCATCAAGCTCAGTATATTCGCTTTAGAGTTATTCTTTCTTTTGTTTTGTCCTATACAGAAATAATCATTTTCGAGGGTAAAAAACCCTCAAAACAGCATATCTGAAGAAAGTAATAGCACTAGCAACTATCAAACTGCAGTAACACCAAATTTCACTGAACACAATGGCAGGCCTGTCTCAAGCACGAAAGCTGTTAATATTCGTCTGCAAAGGCATCAGAGCTGTTAATTTAACGGTCTGGCTTTCAAAAGATCATTATGTTATGCGAAGTTAGTTAAAATTAGCCTTCCTTGGATTCCGCACATGATATTTTACAAGAGTAAACAACAAAACTAAGGTAATCCCTTAAGAGAATTCAGGAACAAATCTCTGAAGACATTCAGCGACACGGCGCGAAAGTGCAGCAGACCACAGCAAAGCCCAGATGGTGGGTGCCATCAGTGCACAATGATGAAAGATGTAACACTGCCTGGAAAAATTCCATCAAGATCCCCCAGAACCTCACCAGTAAAAAGGAGACGTGAACTGCGTGAAAGAAACGCAAGCGTTCTCACGTGAGCTGCGCGCTTCCTACTTGCTCGATTTTATTTTAAATTATCTACTTTACAAGTAAACTTGGTTTGATTCTGAGAGTTCGGAGCAAAGTCGTCACTGTTCTGAATCCGGCACAGCCAACATCTGCGGCAACGTATTCCTAAATGAGCGTGGGCTGCTCTCACAACAGGTTGGGAAACTTCCACGCTCACTTTGCACTAACAAAAAACTTCTAGATCAGATGAAAGACGGTGGCTAATCTCATCCCAACAGCTGTATGAAAACCATCTCACTATGAGTGAACTCTGATCTCAATAAAGACTAAAGCTACTTACTGTTATACCATGCTTTTTATTTATAGTCGCCAGGCTTTAAAATCATCCATTATTGCGTTAGGTGACAATCACAATTTCAGCTGTAGTTCACATGCAACAAATATTATTTCATGATTTAAGACAGCAGGAGAGCCTAATGTGCAATCCATTTTATTTTGTTTTCTTGAATAAAAATGAACTGTTAGGGAGAGATAGCATTTTCTTAAAGGCTCCTGTGGATTCATAAAGCAATATATGTATGTATACCCAAAATATTCATCAGATTGTGTTAAGAAAAGCAGTGCAAAAATAACGGACTTTACACGAGGTAGGTTTTGAAGAAGGGAGTTTAAGAAAATTGATGTGAATTAAATAGAGCCCAGAAAAATCAAGTGTAGTAAAGGAAGGATATTACTAGCTATGCTTGTTCCAATAAAACATCTAAAGGATGTGTCACAAATGAGAACAGGAGTTGGTATGCAGAAGCAAAGAGTAAGGAAAACAGTATCAAGGCTAAAATGACAGCGATAAAAGGTAGACTTCTAGAATACAGGAAAATTACATAAACTAGAACGAGAGCCTGAGGCGATCAAAAATACTTAAGAAAGCCAAATTGAAAAATGAGCATCAAATAGAGCAAAGCATCTCAACTAATACCAAAAGATATTTTAAGCATAATTATACACCAAACAAGTGGCAGGAGAAAAAAGGTGATGGGGTGTAAAGGAACAGGAAGGCTATACAGTAATTATTCCTGTACCTATCTTTAAAACTGAAGAGGGCAGACATTTGTCTAAGACTCAACACACAGAAATGACGGTGAGGTATTAAAAAGAAAAGGTGATAATGCCCAAACTGTCAATTAACTGGATTGTTGTTCTTAAAACTGCTAAGAGACCAGAGCTGAACAATGCTCATCTAAAAGTACTACATGAAGTAAGCATAGAAATTGAAGAAGGTGTAATGAAAATTTATATTTAGTACCATCATTTCAAGAGACTGGCGTGGGGCCAACCAGACACACGGCAAGAAATTACCAGTCAGTTCATTTCCCATTAGTTGTCGAGCAAGTTTCAGACAACCATTAAAAGGATCACACCGGGGCTGGGGAGGAGGGGAACATGAAAATTCAAAGCATAATCAAGGACAGCTAATATTGTTTCAGGTCATGCCTCAGTAACTCAGATTTCATTGAGCCTATTACTGCCTAGCCTGGCAAAGGGGTGCAGTAAATGTCAAAGATGTTAGTTATTTAGATTGTCAGAAAACACTTGACAAAGCTCCACTTCTAGGAGGAACTTCTCGGTGTTATAAACTAACAGACAATAAGCTCTAATGTGTCAGCAAGTTCTAAAATTTGGTTATTAAACATGCAGTGCCATTGCAGAGCTCAAGGTGTTAGAAACCAACGTAAGAGCAGGCAAAGAAAAGTCAACACTAGACCAGGAGGAACTAAAAGAAAGGTTACAGATCAGATATGCACAGGGGTGAAAAGCTCTTCTGACAAGTCACCCTCCATGGCAATTTAAATACAGGGTAATTACAGCTGCATCACCCTGACAAGGGGATCCAATTAGTTACAACCAGGATACAGAGGTTTGAAGAGGACACTGGGAATCACAGCGGTCCTGGAGGGAAGGAATTGAGTTTTCCACTGTTCCTGTGCTACCAGCAGGAACCTAGACCTGCCCTGTCAACCCGGACGGAGACCCATCTGGACACCCTCCCAACACCAACCACTGGCCTACATGCTCCCACCTTGCAGGAAGGTCTGGGCATGATGATGTGATAACAAGTTTTGCCTGTTCTGCAGACAAATCCTTCTAAAACTGTACTACATGAGGACTGTTGGCAGCTTCGTGTGCTGCTAACACCTGTTGGCTCCCTATCCCTTTACACTGTATTGTTGCAGTCATCCAAGAAAAGGACTTCAGCCAGTTACCAAGCAGAAAACCTATTTTCCTCTTCACAAAAGGCTTTTATGTGTGACTATTTGCACGATCGCAACAATTAAGTATATTTAATTCCCTTTCTTGAGTTTATCAAAGCCCCAGGAAGGCAAATCCTGCAGGATGCCTCTTGCCTTGCACAGAAGCCACTCCTGGAGCAATGTGTGGGAAAAAAAGGACACTGCAGTGGCCTTTTAGCTGTGTCCTTGCTTGTCACAGCAGAGGCAACTGCCACACACAGTCTCTGTGGCTGTGACTGGGAAGCTGTAGGGTGCGGGACCATAAGTGCCAGTGCACGAGCCATGCCACTATGGAGAAAGGGATGTCAACGGAACAGGAAAAAACAAAACAAAACAAAAAAAAAGGAGGGGAAAAACCATCATGTACTCCCTCCCTGTGCCCTCTGCCACCTCTGCACGGAAGCGGTAGGCTGGAGTTTGACAGGCCTCTCTGCACTCTCATCCTCCCTGCCCTCTTGCTCAAATGCTGCACAATGCAATTCTTCCCAGCCAAGCTGCCAGGCATTTTACTGGGAGCCAGTGTAGGGCTATGGGGAGAAGAGGGAGGGAGATGCATTGTATGAGACCGAGCTGGTCAGAAGGGGAAGAAGGGAAGCAGGGAGACACCCTGGGTTGGAGCCAGCTGGGAGAGTCTATGCCTTCAGGGGATGGGGATTAAAGAAGTTGGGGGCTAAGCCATGGCTCCAATATCTCCATGCATCTGTTTAAAACTATGCAACTGCTTTAAACATGCGTTGGATCCTTAATTCGTGCTAGAAGAATTTCAGCATTCCTTCCACATCATACAAGAAGGCGAGAGATTATTTCAGGTAATCATTCAGCCTGGGGTCTCCTGCAATTTCTGATGCTCATCTTGGGCAAGGACTCTACTGCTGAGCAAAATGACACAGGGCTTCAGCATGCCTAGATTGTAACTGCTATCTAGGAGTTAATGTTTCTACATACAGATTAATGTGCCTTGCACATGATCCTACTTATGGGTAATTAAATGTGACCACCAGTCACAGTGGAATATTGGAAAAATTATTCTGTTTGGAAGGACAGAATTGAAGAAAATTGACAGCTGTCACTGAAATGGTCTCTAGGATAGTTGTGTTCTTACTGAGCAACTCTCCTTGGGGAAAGATTTGCAAAATATGCACCAGAAATTAAAGAACAAGATGTTAAAATCTAAGGAAGTTTCACATACTTCTCTGTTGAGAAAGGTGGGAGATGATAGTAAGAGACATTCAGCAAAACTAGGATGGCCAGATCTTCAGCAAGAGTTATAGAATTCCTTTGACTTCCACTAAGTAAAGCCGTTTACAGAAGCCAAGCCCCTCACTTCTTATCTTTAAGATGTACCCCAATTCCATGAGAGGTTTTCCTAAACTTGGTTCAACTGCTAAAAACAATGATGTGTAATTTGTAGTGAATCTGAGCTGCATTCTGTATTAAGGTCTTCTGATTTATCCTTTTTATTATTATTATTTTATTTTGCCTAAAAGGGCAAGTGAGTAACTCAAATCCCATGACAGGTTTATTGCAGACAGAAATGGTCGTCTTTACATCATAAAACTTTTTTTCCTTAGAATCTTGTAAAGTGCTATAGAAGAGTATTTAAGTCATTTCTTTGGCTGAATTAAATAGAGACAGAGTATATTGATTTATACATGGGCGGGTTTTTTTCCACTTCATTTTATTTAGAATAAAAACAAGCGAAAAGGGGAATTAATAAAATAGTGTTAAAACAAAACAACTGCCTCCCACAACACTTCCAAGATTTGCTTTTCCAAGATACACTCTTTTATCACCAAAGTGCTGTGTAACGGATTGCAGTAATAAAATTATTTCACTAGAATGATCTGGTTTACATAAGAATTCTTAAGCTTTTCTTTGCCTTTTCAAAGAATATATGAAAGCAAATTAGGAATTAGCTGCTAGGTTTAAAATAGTTGAATGTGTTAAGAAAAATGCAGATGTGTAATCCCGCAAATGTATGATAATTTAACATAAATAATTCTTGAATTAATTAAAGGATTTACAGGTTTGTGTTATATTCTTACTGCTGGCTTTTCTTTTTGAAAGCATGACTCAGAAATGATCATCCTACACATATCTGGCACATGTAGCCATATGGGTGGGTTTAGTGCACACAGCTATTTTTAGGCAAAATTTCAAATGTTTTGGACCTTCTCAAGTCCCAAGAGCTGACAGATTTTTGTCTTATGTAGCCCTCCTGACTCTGCAGTTTGGCCACCGTCCTTACAGGCAAGTGTTGGACCAATCAGAAAAATCTATTAATCTGCACAGGCCTTTAATTGGCCTGAGATGATGTTAAGAAATGAGGGGCATGTCTCTCCTCACTTTCAGCAGAACGTATGGGGATTCTGAAGTACTGTTAGTCCTTGCCAAACTGTGTGTGTGTGTCAGAGGGGAAGGCAGAAGAGAGGATGGAGATGTTTTTAGTGTTCATAAGAGCCGGGTGTAATTTTTGACTGTAGAACAAAAGCAGAGCCTCATTCAGCAAGATGACAAAAGGTTATTTGGCACCTGGCATAAAACACACTCCTTGCAAGAACCTGGCATGAAAACCGAAGTGTTAAGGAGTAAAATGCCAATGTCTGTGCAATAAAATCATTGATGCTGAATGTTAAACAATCATAAACAGAATACTAAACCTTCTAAGAACGTTACTCCGGTGAACACCCAAAAATTAGGCAAACCTAAGCTGACAGCTTCTCTGATATTAAGAAAATAAACAAATGTAACATTCCAAGATCTTCACCATTACCTATAATGTCCTAAGACATCAGGTAAACTGCAGGAAACATATACTGCTACTTGTTAATGAATCACATGGGATAAAATTACATCAGTCCGGTTAATGGATACTGTTCTTTGCCAAATCTATGGCTTTAAATTTAATTATAGTTGAGCTTCATCAATCATACAGCAAAAGAACACGGTGATGAAGACCTGAACTCCAAGCACAGTCCTTAATCAACAGGCATTTGCCTCATAGTCGTCTAATACACTTGCCCATTGAAACTATTTGGTACAGAAAAGAGAACTATGGTCCTTGAAGCTTTATGATTAATAGGTGCATTAGAAGAATTCAGTTCCTGCCCTACAGATAGCTCCTTGCCACAAATACAGATATAAAACACAATGTTTAGGCTCAGACCCAAGTGTTCTCTGATTTTTACAACTGCTTTACTCTGTTGCTGCTAAACCACACTTCCCTGGGACAGTCACTTTTGCTTATGTTTCCCCATCTGTAGGAACAGTGACTGGTATGGTTCTGTATCTTTCATGGGACTGCAATGATTAACCTTTAGAACATCCTTGGCAGATTAAGGGCTCCTGAGATTCATGGAAAATATTTCCAGCAGTCTGGATTAGCACTTCATAAAGAAGATCTCCTAATTGTCAAACATTCTTATTTCTATGAAAAATTCACTGGGAGGAAAATCAGTTCCTCCTCCTTCACCCCAACCCCCACCATCTACCTTGTATGACAGGAAATGAAATAGATTAGGAAAAAAAAAGTTTAATAACAGCTGCATGTTATAATTTCATCGCACAAAATACCTGGCAGCAGTTCATCGAGCCAAATACCGCATCATAGGGAGGGCAGGTTATCCTCAGACAAAGACTGAAGAATTAAGGTCTACCCTCTTTCCTAGAGATCTCATCTTTGATTCAGCAGTGTTCCTAACAGCAGTGGCCCTCAAACCTCTCCGAGTACGCAAATACTCAAGATGGAAAATGCTCTTGGTGTAACTCTCTGCCTCCCTTCTCCCCCTTCAACACCCACTGAGGATCCTATTCCCACTTCTATCAACTGTATACAGAAGAGAGAAAAATCATGCAAGTTTTCTCCAATAAACAAGTGTATCCAACAGAAACCTACGTGTTGCCTACATATGGTAAACCAAGAGCACGGTCCTGTTAACTACTCAGCCAGCGTTTCTACTGACCACAGGTAGTGGTCAAGCAAGCAGGGGGTTCACTGCAGGAATACTCCAATGTGCAGCCACTTTCAGTAAAATGTTTATTTTCCAAGCAGTAGGTCTTTAGATATTGCTCCACTTCTTGTGTATAGTTATAAGCATATTATCCTGATTTTTCATAATTACATGCTAAATTGAGAAGTGTCCACTTCTCTACACTTAAACGGTTGGGGAAAGATGAGTGAGAAGAGTGTTTTGGTTTTCAAGAGATATTTGTGCTAAACCAGCATACAACAATAACAACAACAATGTGCTCCTTCATAAAGGCAATTGCTAGGTGATTATGCATTTCAGAAGAAACAGTCATCAACTGGCAACTAAAAAAAGTTTAAATAAGCAGCACTTGTGGATGTCACTCTGTAAAAGTTCATACCAAGGCAGTGACTGTATTCGAGCTACAACGCTAATTAGTACCTAACATGAATACGAGGAATTCAGAAATATTAATTAATCCTCACCGTTTTTTCTGAAAAAAAAAAAAAAAAAGGGCTATTTGTTCCTTTACAGGGAGAGAAATTAAGATATAGAAGCTGTGCTGAGATTGCATTACGGCAGGCAAGTCTAAGAGGTGGTCAAAGCACTCTGTATTCTCAGACCATCTCTTCTAACATCCAAGCTGGTAGCAACTGGATAACCATGGACTGGCCGTCTCCAAACCTTGCACCGTACTACACAACCAGACTAGAGATTAACATTGTCCATGTGGTCTTTGCTGCTTGGCCCCATTTCGTGGGAACATCACCAAAACCTCCACCCTTCCCATCTGCCAAGCCACAGGGGTTGTCCAGAGCCCAACCCTCAGCGTGTGCTTGCGTCCAAATAATCTGAATGAAAGGTAAATTTGGGTTGAGTACAGGCATAGCCAGGGATAAACTGCCAGGTATCTGAAATCAGAGGTTAGAAAACCTGGATCACACTTAGAAACTGCACTCTTAGGACACAGAGTGACCTCACTGTATAATACTGTGCTTAAAGCAACAGTAATGATGGCTAGTAATCAAGGATTGACCAAATCTCAGGTAACTTACTTTTATGCAGCCTTAATATGTTTAGAGCAGACAGTGCACACTGAAATTTATTCATAACAATACTGTTTTAATCACTAACCTATGACTGTCTGTCACATTCAGGAGAGGGGGGAAGAAAACCAAGAAGCATAATGTAAGCTGCAGAGATCAAAAGAAACCAAGAGTGCAATTAATTTCATCCATTTTTAGAAGTAATTGTCTTTGCACCTTATCCAAAATTTAATGAGCATTACTTTTCTAGCATGTAAAAAAGCTTTGTTCTTTTGACTTAATTGATTTGTAAACGCAGTATAAGTGTATCTGAAGTTCAGTAACCTTGATAGTTGAAAGAAATGGAGCATTCAATGGGTGTAATACACGAGACAAGCAAGCCCTGGAAATGTAACTATGAAATCGATTTCCTGTTCACTGAAACTCATGTGCAGCATATGAGTGTTCTGCAATTTCAGTTATGTTCCCTAAATAATCAAATTCTTTTTATAATTATTATTTAAAATCTTTTTTCTTCCCTCCTTGTGACGCAGCTCTTCATTCTCCAGGACTTAATAGCATATAATGGTTTCTAATGATTGAGTGGCTGGCAAAAAAATTGCCCACAGAAAGGGAAATTAGTTTCTCTGAGAGGACAGAAGACCAAGACTGGTCAGAATTTTATACATTGCATGACAGAGCACTAGCTTGAATGTGGTCAAAGGATTATGCGTTCAACTCATCAGGAACATGAAGTCAAGGCAGTAAAGGAATGAAAGGCAAGGCTGTGGCTTCTATCTGAGATGAAGAAGAAAAATAGTTCCAGATAATATCTTAGGCCTGGAAGAAGCCAAGTTTACGTTTCATATTTCCCTTTAAGGAAAGATTTAGCTTGGTATTGTTCAGTATGTAAATTCTGGTTACAGTCTAATGAGATTCCTACAAAACATCCTATTAACACGAAAGGCTCTGTTCTAAGATTGTACTTACATATGTTGCTTATCTTTTTCTCATCAGAGTTCTTTTATGTTCCTGGATGAGTTTCTCAGCTGGATCACCGTAAAGTACCCAAATTATGGAATGGCTTACCTGTACTTCTAGGAGATTAGCTCACACATTTTACCACCACCCACTTAGACTCCGTGGCCACAAGAAAACCCCTTTGTAAGCCAACCTACAAATCCACTTCAGATAAATCAGTGACCCAAATATAAAATGCAGACATGGTATCATGTAGAATATTGGTATACATATCACCTCCTCGCCTCTCCATTAAATTCTGCAAGATCAAAGCCAGTTGAACTCTTGGAATAGTTTACAGGGAGACCAGGGAATAGCATCATCATCTCATCTCTGCAGAGCTTTCAGCCAGGAGAGGTGTTATGATAGGAGACTTCAAAATGAGCCTCATGTCCCTGGAGACGAGTTAGAATTACAACATGCAATGCTTCATTACCATGTGTATCACTATAATGAGAAGGTAGTTATATTCCTGAACCTGCATTATACAGAATTATATATGCACCCTGTAGCTGTGGTTTTAGTCCTACTGTATGTGGATTGGAGGACTGGACTGGACGCATGGAGAGTTTAGGTGTTTATGTTCTTTCCTGATTCACTTATACCAGTACTTGTACTTTAAGCAGAAATAAAAATCAATTTTGAATCATGGCTACTTAATTTAGACTACAAATATTTATATTTTTAAAATTATCACATTTCAATTTCTACGTGATACTATGATTAGCAATGTTAAAATATAATGTTAGAATATCAATGTCTGATACAATCTATTAAAATCTTTTAAATGTTCATTTTAAAATATACTGAACCGACACCGCCTCACAAATCTTAATGAGCTGAAGAATATCTTCTCATTTGGATAATTCCTTGAATGTTGGGAAAATGGCTATGAGCTGGAAAGCCAGCAGGCTTCCTCTTTCAGTCTATAACAAGAAACTAGGAGGAAAAATATGTGATCTATTAATTCAAACATTTGGAAGAAGCAGATCCAGAATATCAAGTAGTTAGGTAGAGTTCCTGCTGTACTCGTTAGGTGTTCGGCCTTTGCGGAATTCAGTTCCTGCTGATTTAGGCTAATTTGGCTCTTCTGACAACTGTGCTGTGCATGCTTGTCCATTTTAAAACATCAAAATATCTTGGAAAGTCTGTTAAATGATGACCACAAAAATTAATTAATTACAATCAAAATGAATTAAAAATACTTCTTTTAGTAATAGGTCTGTCATCCAAAATATATATTACTCTCAGGGTATTTTTATGCAACTAATTAAAGTTGCATTTTGTATGTTATCATCAAAACTAAATTTATATTCACACATGGCATGGTATAACTAAAGTAAGAAATTAATGTACTGAATTAAGATACATTATTCACTATTTTTAACACCTTAAAACTAAAATACGATAAATTGTGTTAAGACTGTAAAAATTAATATTCTGAGAAATTGTATGTGAAGTTGCATAAGGACAGGTAAGTATGAATACACGGTACAGATTCCTGCTAAAATAAGTCCCATACTTAATAAAAGGCGTGGCTGTTGAAAATCACTTTTTCCGTTGTTGTGCTAATTAACGACAATAAGTCTTTCTTTTAGGAAAAGAACTGAGTATTACAACTGATTTATTTTTTTTTCCTATTATTTTCAACTTAAACCCAAGGTTTTAAATCACTTTGGTTTAAATAGTTTTTTTTCCATTTGTCAGTCACTGGAAAATCTACCTACGGTTTCATCATTCAGATATTGCACGGACTATAATTTTCTGTCAGGAAGGTAAATCTGAAAGCTTTGAATATGCCTTTTTGAAAACGGGTATTTGGAACAGGATTGAAGTACATAAAATACCGAATAATCCTGCTGTTTTCATGGGATGTACATCTTGTTCCCAAAAGAGGTGTTCCTGGCATTTTCCAAGTTGTGTGACCGGTGTCAAAAGGATGGTGGGGTCTGCCAGTTCATCATGGAATTCACGGCGTGGGCGTGGTGTGGGATTACATTTTGCTGCTCCTAAATAGCGATGTCTTTTGGACCTCTCTTCTTCCCGAGCCATCGCTCTCATCCAGAATGGAAACAGCAAAACAAATCTGTTGAGGAAGCTGATGCCAAGCCATTGTCTGCTTGGAGCCCTGGCTAAGGCTGGGTGGGAAGCCACCCTGGGTCATAAAGCAGCTCACAAATTGGTTGTGGAGAGGGGAGCGATGGTGCAGGCCTGGCACAGGCAAGCATCAGCCGCACGCTCCGACTTGGAAGGGGAAAAAACACCTCTAACACCAAGCCATAGAAATACTTAATGAAATAATTTTATCTGTGCATCTGTAATCTCGTCTTATGACCAGTACATTTAATTAACAGATTTTTATTCTGTCCTTTTCATTCATCAGAGGACAATTAAGTATTGGCATGTTAGCTTAGCGTATATACACCCTGGCTGGTTACAAAGCAGTTCTGGCATGCTAGCCCCAAATCCATGGCACTTTTACTACCCCAGTGATGTTCTGTACACATAGTTATGGGGCTTAAAAAAAAAAAAAAGAGAGAAGAAAAATCAGTAAATTAGTACATTTCCAAAATGAAGGCAGGCCACAGCTTCTCTAAAACAGGACAGAGACAAACTGGCAAGAGAAAGGACTAGAAGCTACAGAAAAAAAATTATCATTCTGGAACACAACTATTTCCCCAAGTACTTAGCATCTATCTGCCCTAAAATCAAAGCTAATTAATATATTCTCTCTAAATTTTCCAGATGCAATAAATACATCCATTTTCCAGTTACATTTAAGTTTTCTGGTAGAACTTTGTGCCTCACTACAACTTTTACTGTGTTCCATGTGGTCAAAGTAGATTTAAAAATTACTGTCTTCTGTATTTTAAAGATATAAGAAAACTGTATATATATTTAAAAAAAATAAAAGAAGTCCACCTAACACTGAGGTCTAATAGGCTGTGAAATAACCTTCCAAGGAAAAGGCAGATTTAAAATGAAACTGGAAAAAGCATAAGTAGTGTAAAACAGAGGGATGGTCCTGAAAGGGATATACAAGATGAATTAGGTCATCTGTTTTATCTCTATATTCAAGTGAGAAGAAAAAAGTCAATAATTCTGCACAGGAATGCCTTGTCATATGCAATAGACTGCTTTAATCCTATTATGTCAAAAATTTAATTGCAGTTTTTCAGAGAAATTGAGGGAGGGAGAGCCCTTGGTATACATACAGATTAGATCCAGTCTCCACTCAAACAAAGCAGCAAATAAATAGGCTATTCAGGTCTCAGTTTAACAACCCACATTAAAAGATAGGCATGTTTTCACTTGGAAACTCCAAAGAGTGATTCTGGCTCTTTAAATATATTTTAAAAAGGGAAGGGGGAAAAAATAAAAAAAAAAAAGATGTCCCTGGTTATCACTACTGATGAAATAAAATAAAAAAAGAAAAATAAATGGTTATCACTACTGATAAAATAAAATAAAAAATGAAATTAATACTTGGGAAATAGTAGGTTTGATTTCTGTTTCTCTGCAAGGCAATTTTCATTTCATACATATCCAATTAATATGCTCCATTTCCAGTATGTGGATATGTTGTTCCACCGTAGCTGAAAATTTTCTTTTTAGCTGTACTTCTACTAAAGAAAAGAAAGTTCCAGTACATGTGGGGGCATATTGTCACTGACAAAAATTGCCATCGCTTCATTAACATCATTGCAGTAATAACAGAATACGGCAGCTGAGGATGAAGCCCATAAACTTGGGTTCAAAACTCAGCAGAAGGAAAAGTCACCACATTTGGATGCATTTTCTACTTTAACATTAAACTTCAGCTCAGGAACTGTCTGCTGCTTTGAATGTGCAATGTTTCTAGTATGAAGGATCTCAGCTGATATGTAAGCACTACTGAAATCAGCAACATTTACCATAAAACGAGATTATTTTGCTTTTTAATGCTCGTAATTGTGAGTTTCTGTGGGGGCAAGGTAGCAGGATGCTGCACAGCACCAGCATAAGATTGGGTACCCAGTCATAGGTATCTGTGTGTCTTGGGCCCTTGGCAGTGTTGGTTAAGTATCCACAGTTCAGAGATTTAAAATCTTTCCATATGAAATCTTTGCTTATTTTAGCACCCGGGGAAGACAGGAGGACGTAAGGAAGCCGGTTCTCAAGTGCTGTAAGGCAACTCAAGTTTTCCATTAAGATTTTTGTGACATGTATGGTTCACTGACAGAACAAATGCTAAGGCACCACGTAGAGAGAATCTGGCCTTACAAGGAATAAAAAATAGATAGGCTGCCTATCAACTTTCTGTTCAGTGGCCTCTTTTCAGTTTTGCTATTACTTGCGCGCTTCTGAGACTAATCCATCTACCTTTTTGGCAAGCTGTGTCAATTTTTAAACGGTTTTCTTTACTTTTCCACACCCACAGTCTGCCCATCTACAGTAAATGAGAAATTTTCCCAGGGATGCAGCAAGCTCTAGGGATAGAAATACAGCATAATGACATAATGATATGAATAGAAAGTCTGACTCTTACCAGCTTTCTCACTACCTTCCTAAAAACAGGTAACAGATTCATACCATGGAAAGAGCAACATAGAGCCTAGAAATTTAAAAATCACTTTAGTTAACATTTAGTAAGAACGCTTTGGTACAAGAACAGCCTCATAAACTCTCACTCTGAAAAACATATTGTGCAACCACTGCTATGGGATACATTTTTAAAAAATAAATACCAATCTCCTTCACACGAGCTGATAACAGAAGGTAACAGTGGAACTGGAATCAGATGGTCATCTGAGCACTTCTGGGGAAAGGTTAGTGGCCAAAATCTACAGCTAGTTGGTTATTTCGGCCAAGAAAAGAATTTGCCAGAAACCTCATTACAGAGCCATTCAAATATGATAGCACAGCATTTCTACAAAATTGCAACAGCTAACAAAATTATCTATTGGGCTTTTGAAGGCTACTTATTTACCTTAAATATTATAGAAACGGCTTTCTGAAGGACCAACAGCTTTATAGAAATTATGTTCCATCAGCTAAAATGCGCCAACTTCACAAATTCAAATATCAAAAGTTACTCCAGTTGGCTATTCAAATAAGACATGTATAACTAAGGCCATTTCTTAACAAGTGCCTAAAACTTCTGTCTAAAGAGAGAAACCAAGACCTGTTGGTGCACCCTTTTGGAACGAAATAATCTGAAACTCAGGTGAGAACAGATCTGGAACGTCTGTGTTTATTTAGAACCACTACAGCACCAAGAACCCTGTGCATGTTGGATGACCAGTCTCAAGCTTTACTTTAGTTTCGATTTACAGCACAGAAAACCTGGAATAATCTACAGGTATAGCAGGTAACTGGTTGGAACCCATCAGCAGGTGTAGGCCTGTTTTAAAACAAATTAAAAGCTGCCTCTTGAAAGCTGAATGCCACAAAATAGAATTTTCATGGTATGCGCAAGTGTTAGATTGCTCCAATTAAACCTGTAAAAAACCCCAACTGTTTTTTAAAAAAAAAAATGTTTCAGGTATTCTAGCTATTATTCATGAAAATGCAATGCTACCCAGTAGTGTGGCTTATCAAGTATAAAGCAGAATCCTATGTTTTAAATAAAATGATGTGCAAAAGTTGCTGTCTTTGTGACCATGAGATATTAAACAATTTCAGAGAGGAATGCAGGAATCAATTAGATTCAGCAAAACAGGTTCTCAGTATGTGAATATTGTGGATGCAGGGAGACAACGTGTCAGAGAACAGTGCTGACTCGAACATTTCTCTAAACAAAGCACTCGACATACACCATCCCTCCTATGAGATACATAGCTTCATTTATACCTAAATGCTACAAACCCAAGGATATTTGGATTAATTGGATACGTAGCCTACAAACATATCACTTCAGAAAAAAATATATTTAATCCAAACTCATATTTTTGTAAAAAAGTTTAAGAAAAAAAATCTTTTCCTATATATTTTCCCAAAGGAAATCCTGGCTATCATAAATTATTATATTGTTAAAAAGGTCTCAAATAAAACCAAATTATAATATCTCACGCTGCTCATCCTTTGGCTTCTATCCCAGTACAGGGTCATGGCTCTGTACTGAAAACACAGTGGGATAATAAAACTGCCTAGAGATACTAAAATACTTATTGTACAGCAAGCAACTATGTATGAATTCTCCTTAAAAAAAAAAAAAAAAAAAAATTTAAACATCACTTGAATTTACTGATGGAAGATTCCAGGGAAAGTCCTTATCTACAGTGACTAGCACAAAGCTACCAAAGGCAATGGTATTATCACAACTCAGATTAAGTGATCTGGCTAGAATTATAAGACTGCCCTGGTTCTTGGAGGAAAAACACATCAAAGTCACGTCATGGCTGTGTATAAATAAGTCTTTTTTTTTTTTTCCTTTTGATGATAAAAAGATGTTAACTAATAGTTTTAAATGAGTATATGAGCTACAGGTGCAGAAGTGTTGGGAGTTGCTCCCAGGTGTTTATATTTTTTATACTGTTTTAATACTCCTCATAGTATATTTATGTATACTACACATTAGAACACTATATATAGTAGATAATATAAATATTCTAACTATGGACAGTATAGCATAGTACTGTTGATAAAGCAGTATTATAAATTGTTAAAACCTGATATATTCTAATCTACCATCAAAAGCATAGGCCAAAAATCACCTTCCCCAAGACCATTGCCTTTGTTCTGTTGCCTGTAGATTGTAAAGAGCCGTAAGGCAGGATGAGAGGTAATGGTAGCAAGCTGAAACACAGGAAGTTCCACCTCAACATGAGGAAAAACTTCTTCACTGTGA
>WTSP01021832.1:21564-50396 GCA_025331215.1 Actenoides lindsayi | reverse complement strand
TATCCCGTGTCCAGAAGTTATCCCGTGTCCAGAAGTTATCCCGTGTCCAGAAGTTATCCCGTGTCCAGAAGTTATCCCGTGTCCAGAAGTTATCCCGTGTCCAGAAGTTATCCCGTGTCCAGAAGTTATCCTGTGTCCAACAGTGCTCATTAAAGCCATCTGCTTTACTTAAATTGCAGGGATTTAGGGAATCAGTTGGACTACTGTTCCTGCCCTAGCTACTGTCTGAATCTTATATACCAGTGTCTTTCATCTGCGTGGAGGATAGCTGGGAAATAAAATACATAACTGCTTTGGTGTTTCTTGCTCTAGCCTATTACCACTGCCCTCTTGGAGGTAAGAGTACGTTCCAAATTGCAACAGTCTTATCCAGGATGCATGTATCCATAGGACAGAGCATTCAGGAAAATTTCAATTCTAGGTGAACAGTGAATGAAATTTAAAAAAACCATAAAATTGTTTTGACTGGGAACTTAAATTTCGTGGACCAAATGTACAAGAAAGGCTGTGGATGTAGGAGTGTGTTTATAAGGTCTAATTCTGTCTTCTAAGCTGCATCCCCAGGGTTTACTGTACCATCTCAGAGATGGTACAGAAGATAAAAGCTAATGATATTTTTCGTGTTCATGCTTGGATACCACAGTTGTGTGAAGGCTGAAACACTCCCAGAAGCAGTAGACACCCATTATGCTGTCTGCTGCACCTTTACAGCAGTCATCTTGGAGGGTGCTATGGGTTACTTGGCAATGAATGACCTGCACAGCCAAAGCTGCTTCAGCTGCCACTTCACCTCTCCTTCCACAACCTTCTTCCTAACAAACTAGTCTAACAAACCTTTTCTGGACCTTCTGAGAGGAGCATGGCAACATGTTCTGTGGTCTCTGCACAGGCAACACTGTTCACCCACCAGGATGAAGGAAACTGTCTGTTTTGTGGTGTTGAATGCATATCAGAAAACTTAAGAAATAATATCATCTTAGAAATTAAAAGCAGAAAAGATTAAACAGTTAGTTGTACTAGTTTTATGTGGCGTTACAGTAGGCACCATGTTAAAATATAGAATCCCAGCAGAAAGATGATCAGACTGCAAGCACTATGTGCAAAATTATGAATGCCCTGATATTCAGGATGGGAAAAATGAGATTGACAGAGATTATGGCACATCTTGTGGAGAGTGAAGTATCAGGAGGCTGTAATTTGCAGGAAAGGCAGACAGTCATGTTTCCATTTACTGTGTTCAGATTGTATCTTGTAGATCTCAGGTCTTTGGTATGTGTTCTCTCAGAGCTCTGCTGTTAAGTACTGTCTGTAAGAGAAATTAAAAGGAAATGTGTATTTTGCAAAGCCATTGTGACTAAACACACTCCTGCGTGCCTGTGAAGAAGAGTGTTTAGATGGGGCTTTGTGTAATCTGCTATAAAGTTTAATATGTTCCCAGGCAATTGAAGTAAGCATCAATAGGATGGACTAGAAATAAAAGTTAAGTAGATCATGATATGGGTCAAATAACTGAAGTGTTTATGAACTATACTGAAAAAAAAAAAATAATCTTCATAACCTTCAGGTAAAACTCAGTTTGGAACTGTGCCACTTAGATGGGATATGGAGTTAATATAAACCACAGTGTATGTAAACTGTGCAAAGGAACAACACTAGTGACAAGGTATCGGTTTCTTTTTCAAGTAACAGAAAAATGTCACTTGAGTCTTTTCAGTAGACAAAGCTTCACATAAGCAACACCCATATCTCTACACACTAGCCGTAATTATTTGCCAGTAGATGGAGTAGTTAAATCAAATGTCTATCATTTGCTCTTGGATTGGTTTCTCATATGACAGTCTCCATAGCTTCTTGACACCGTTAAATCCTTGAATACTTTCTCGTATGATGATTAAGAAGTCATTCCTGTACTTGGTGAAGGCTCTCTGCTTTTCTGTAGTGGCAAATATGATTAGTTACATATCTTTCAAACAAGTCTTATTTAAATTTATCTTTTTTTTTCCCCACTTGGACATCAGACTTGCCTGACAGAATTTTCAATAACATCTCTTGCATCTCTTTCTAAGAACTTGTTTTCCTTTCCTGTGGCTTCCTGTCATAAAAAAGAGATACTTGAAAAATGTAGAAATAAGGTATTCACAATGCTAACAGCAGACTGCTAATCAAGGGATCCCATTTATCAAGGGCAGACTTTTGCTCTGTGGTTAGGAGACACATGATGACTCTTTGTTCTTTCACAATATCACGTGAAAGAGATAGGGAAGTTGTTTACAAACCAAGCCCCGTTGGTGGATGTATGCAGCAAGTCTGCATTTACTGAAGTTGGAAGTACTGACACTTGAGAGATTACACAGCTGTGAAACCCATTTCATTTCTCTCGGCTTGGACTTCCCTGGCTCTCAGCTCAGGGGCAGTGATTTTTACAGCACCCAGGTTTTCTCTCTCTGCAGCTGGTCTTTGGGGTGCCACACTTATCAGTTACTGCATCTGTGTTTCTTCTCTCGGGGATGGAATGTCCCATGTCTTGCCTCCTGTAGTACAAGTGAGATTTCTGCAAAATCATTTGCACTTGAGTGCAAGAGTTGAGAGGAAAGGCTGTAGAGCCTGTCAGTGGGGTTTTGGGAAAGGTTGGTGTAAACAATCCAACCACGTTTTAGCATCAAGTCTGTTGCAGGCTTGCTAAAATTAGCCTGGGATAGTCTTACAAAGGTGGTAGCTGTAGTTTATAGTCTTAAAGCAAGCCAGATGTAGTCTGCTAAGAGTAATTGTTTGAAAAATTAGTAAAAAAAAAAAGTAGTCTTGGGAAGTCATGAATTGGCAGTAGTTTATGAATTAGCTTTATAGTTTTGTGGTATTTCTGTTGCTGAATGGTAATAAATGATTTGGTCTAGAAAAATAGTTTTTAAATTATATGAACTATATAAAAGGAGTTTCTGTTTTATATGTAAATAATAAATATGCTATATATAAAAAGAAAGTTATATATCACAAAAAAGTTTTCCTGCTTAAATAGAAATAGGAAAAAAACCCCAAACCTGAATGTAAAAAATAAAGAACTCACAATAATTTTAAGTTTCTTTTTTCCTCCCCAGAATCTGAAGCGTTCAGTTGACTTGTAATTTTCCAGTTGTTCTAAAACTTTACAAAATCAAATTTATGTGTTTTCACCTTTCTCCCTTCCCTGAGTACATTTAAGGAAAGGGAAATGCCCTAATGTGAAAATTCATCAGGGAGGCTTTAGTTCTGATGTATCTCCTGGTGTAAAAAGTGGAATATAGTATTCTAAATACAGTGAAAGTTATGGCAGATTTTTTGTGTTTAGTTCTATAACTAATGATTCCCCAACAAGCCATGGATATAGGGACTAGAGAATCTAATGAAGCATGTAGATTAACGAATAAACAATGTCCCAAGTATTTAGGAACACTGGATGTTCAGGCCTAATTCTATACAATTCCAGTTATTTGTGCACTGGTTTCAGTGGTGATATATCAGGGATAATTTGTCCTATAAGGATTTGTTAATGGTTCTGAAGCAAATTTACAATACCACTGTTAGCTGAACTGTGACATAATCCGAAAGAGGGGGGTGTGGGGGTAACAGCGGAGGGAATGTGAGGCTTGGGTAGTCTGCATACCACTGAACACAGACAAGAGCTGGTGCTTTGTGCCAAAAAAAATCCTCCAAACCCTATTCAGACAATAATAAAAAATGGTTCAGTCTAGGGGCATGTGTCAGCTCCTCAGTGAAAGAAAGGTGACGGTGAACTATATACTAGCAAAATGAGTGTTCTTAGAAACTCCGTGAAGAACAGGTAAAGATAAAAGTGCAGGATCAAAGCTTCAGAGCCTTGCTGACAACTGAAATATGAACATCAGATGTTTTCAAACGCCCTTCGAATAGATTCCAACATTAGGACCTCATGCTTATTGCACATACCCTGAAGTTTTGTTTGAAGACACAACTTTCAAGTTCAAATCCGTACCTTATTTGCTGCATCAAGTAACTTCTAAACAGTTTCTTGCTGCCACCTTTATACAGCTTGTCTGACCTAACTCTGTCCTCTTTGTGGCTTAACCAGAAATGTATGTTAGCTACCTACTTATTTAATTGTCCTTCTGTGGCTCGTGCTTCTTGCTTAGTTGCTTTGAAATATCAAAAATGCGATCCATTCTCTCTCTTCTATTCTGGTATCTCCCAGGAAAATCTGTATCCACTTTGTTGCTGAGCTCTCCCTAACTGCAAGCACTGTAATTGTTTTTTATATTCAAGGGCTCCTTTGCAGGTTTCCCAGGAAGAAGGTATGCCACGCTCTGCTATATTTGGATGTAAGAAGGCAGTAAAAAGCATGCTATATTTATAGAATACTGTTGGCTTTGATAATACCAGCAAAATTCAAGATTATTAAAACTGCTGATTTTGGTATAACACAGGAGTGAGTAAAAAGCCTTCTATTTAAGGCTATAATTGCATGCTTAGAAAAAATGATGTTTTGTTTATGATGCATTACTGCCTTTTTCTTGCATATTCTTCACCATGCACAGCCTGGGTTCTCTGACAGAGTAATAAGCTCTCTCTCTACTCCAGTGGAATCTCAAAACTCTGTGCTAGCTTGAAAAAATTGAAGTGAAAGGGTTTTGCATGATTGAAATGCAATTAGGGGAATACAGATATGTGAGCTGTTTGTTTCAATGTGAGTTAAGCAGGTCATGGCTGAAATGGCCATCTTTCTGGTCTTTTAGCACAGCACGCTGGTGAGGCATGCAAGGTTTTTCCCAGCTCAAACAGCATTTAGTGCAGGCTCTCTGCAGACTCAGCCCTGCAGAAGTGTCAGAGGTAGAGGGGAAATGTTTTTTCTTCCTTTCAGTAAGTGTGAAGCACAGATTACTTTTATTTCACACCGTAAATATCTCAGTCTGTTAATGTTGCCACTGCCCTGTCTTAGATTTTATATCAAGTTGATTGCTCTCTTTACTGAAGGAAGAATTATGTCTTGATATAAAAAGTATAAAGCCTCGAGGAGTTTGTCTACACCAGACTTTTTTAAAAATTTTATTTCAAGTTAATTGCCAAGTAATGTCAGGTACTCAACATGTTCATAAAAACTAGTATGACACTCTGCATGGATTTGCTCAGGGCTGTGCATTTTTAATGATATTGTAATTCTCTGTAACAGTAGCCCAAAATTAGCCATTTGCAGTAGCTCTTGGAAGCACTTTGGACAATTAACATATAATGTTGTAGTGTTCTGGTCCTCAATTTTGCCTTAACAACCCATATGTTGTTTCCCTATTTTTTTACTCTCAAGGACTGGACCTTCTCTGTTGTAAATCATTGGGCCACCTCTGCCCCAAGCCTGATTTCTGTTGAGTGGCAACAAATTCACAAGTGAGTTTTCTGCATCAGGCCTGCAAGTTACCACCTGATGTTGTGAAGGTGGAACACCCACACACCCCTCCCCATTCAACCTTGATGAATGGAGCTCCTCAGGAAAATCCCATGTTAACATCTGCAAATGCTGGCAGCTGAGTATCACCTAGAGCATGGACTTCTCCTTGCTGAATGCAGGGGACTCAATATGCACCCAGTTCCTGGGTGTATGGCATCAGAATGGTCAGTCCTTGCATTTGTCCATGTGGAGACAATTCTTTTTCCTTCTTGTTGCCCGAAGGTCTTTTTCTCAGGACTCTTATTCCCCTGTGGCACAGAGAAAAATTGCTTACTTTGGACCACGCCGATGATTTGCATCTGGGCCAAATGATAGTAATAAAAGGACTCCTCTTCTGATAACCAGCAGGCTACAATAGTATCATCCAGATTTCCTCTTTCTCCAGAGTTGCCTCAGGAAATTGGCTGAAACAGGTTTATGGACATCAGGCCTAACAACTGAGTATGAGAGTGTGACTGTGTTCTTCCTCTGCTTCCGCACGCGTTCCTCCATTGCCTGCAATATCCACTCCTTTTGCCTTGGGGTAGTTAATTGCTGGGTTAATGACTCAGAGAAGCTCACAGGGGAATCTCACGTGCATTGGAGCAGGTAGAATTGATGCAGTGAGAATCTGCACCTGGAAGAGTTTGTTGCCCACTTTGGCACTGGTGTGCTGTTAGTCTGGCCCACTAAATCACATGCTTATGTTTTCCAAAAGGAAGTAAACAAATTTCCTTCGGGTTTCCTTCAGAAATAAGAGGTAGTGCTAGTGAGTGTAGTATACCTTGCTCCTGTATCCTGTGTGCTCCCTGTATTTAGTTATTCTCTTGTTTGGTTTATATTTTGGTTCTGCTAGAAGTGATTGTTTACATTAGATTTAAATATTTCTCCAAGTATTCTGTTGAGGTGGGTGCTGTCTTAAACATTGTGAAAATCAGAATCCTGAAGTCTGATAAGAACTGCAGGAAGGTCAGGGACCTGGGTTTGATGAAGGCTTAAGCTTAAGGAGTGAAAACTGAAATTTAAGGAATGCTAGGAAAAAAAAGGAAATTCCGAAGTTTAAGGAATGAAAGTCTCAGCACTACTCCTCTGAATGCTTTTTTCTTACAATGCAGCCTGCTTGCTTCCAAGGCACTGTCCACTTCCCAAATAAAACCTCATTTGGAGCTTTGAAAGGCAAAAAGCAGCTTAAATTTGACTACTTTTATCCTTTTTTTTTTTTTTTTTTTTTTTTTTCCCCTCAGCACAGCAAATCTAGTAAGAGGGCATTCCTTGGAACAGTTCCTCCATGTGCTGTCAGCAGTGAGTTACCGTGGCTCTGCCCCCCAAAGGGCTGTTTGTTCAGCTAGTGCGTGTAGCACATTCTCGAGTACTAATTCACTAAGGAGCTGGGTGACCAGCTACAGAATAGCCAAATCCATCCCAAGTTTTCGTACTCATTACTATGCAAACTCTATCGAGACCGCAAGCTAGCAGAGAATATTGACAGCATGAAACCTCGAGGAGCATGCCAGCGTTTTGGCAAATTAGATTTACTATCTCATCCTATCTAATAGACCATTTAGAGGCTTGCCCCTGAGAAACATCTCTTTAGCTGAGCACCTACCATTTTCTTGTAATGGTTCTATCTTCAGTCTGAACAAACACAGCTTTATGAATATGCTTCTCTGTACTTTAATTTTCTTGTTGTCAGGAAAAAATGATTCTGTATGGCCCATACTACAGTTACTACGGTTGCTAAGAAAAGGCAAACAAGGAACTGCATTAAAATGTACTCCTGGAAAAATCCATCAGTTTCTGTATTTATATATATATATGCATACACTTTTAATATAAACGCTTACGTTTATACACACACACATAAAAATACACTCTCCCAAATGGGCTGATGCGTGTACAGCACTGCAAAATAGATCTGCCATCATCCCTGACAGGCTGCTGGAAATGGAGTTGATTGAATATGACTCAGACCCTCAGTCTCATTGTCCAATTCATCAGTGAATGCACTGCAGGCTCATTGATTATATGTAAGACCAGCAGGAATGCTTGGCTTGCTTCGTGGGGCTGCCTGTATTGAGCTATTATAAACACCCTCTTCTCTGCTGTGTGCATGTAAATAAGTTCAGGTCTGAACTGACAACTTAGCTGCTTTTTTTATGAATAAAAAAAAAGAGAAAGAAATGCAGGCACAGTTCTTTCCATGAAGAAGTTGGTTTCAGCCACATCTGAGACGGCAGACTGTAAATAATCAGCTAGGTTTTAGATGTTAATTAGTATTTTGTAATACATTGCTGACTAGTAGGTATTCATGATGCAGCAGCTAATTTGTCTGTTTTTATGTAAGAGTGAAAGTGAGTCTATCTGTATACGGGGTGTAATGTAGACTAAAATTTGAAATGAAGTCAAATATAGTCAATGGAAATGGTTTTCCATGAGGAAGCATGATGGAATATCATATGAACAGTTCTGGAAAGATTATTCTTCTAATAATAATGCACATGGAGTGGATATAAGTAAACCTCAGTTTACCCAATAGTGAACTGAAGTGTTACCATCCTATGCCTGTTTATGTATCTATTCGCAGGCAAACAAATCACTTTTAACTAGAAACAGTAGATGTCATTGCACCTTACATACCTGTGTCCTTGTGTCACTATAGAGCTTGATATGAATGGTGGAACGGGCTCAGTTGTGTCCCTTTCTTGGGGCAGGACAACAGAAGCCCTTTCCTGGCCACTGTCAGTCCCATAGGCTCTGTTGTAACTTCGTTGTGTCATATGGCCCACTGGCAAAATATGCAAGAAAAAGAATATTACTGTTTTACAGTGTGATCTTACTACTTCCAGATGGGCACCCCTAGGAAAAGAGCACAACTGAAGTTTGTAAAAATGTTCAGTTGTACAAGAAACGACAGCACCCTCTGTTTGGATTTGGGGGGGTGTGTGTGGAGGGGTGTGTGTTTTTGTTTTTTAATATGAGAACAAGACCTGTTCTGGAGTGCTATGTTATTCCTTCTGTAGTCAGGCTGAGTTTTTAGCAACTTTTCGGGTCTTTGTAAAGTCTTCTGTGAAATTTTTGTCAGCTGGGACAAGAGAGGATGCAATGAAACATTATCAGCCAGAACCCTTATTGGCATCCCGGTTTGGGGAAAAGAAGTAGGAATGTGAAGAAACACAATCTTTTTCACATGCGCAAATATATGTCATAATATTTACTTGCTAAGGATTGAAGGCTTTGCAGAATGCTCTTGCAATCACGTAACACGACAGACAGCTCTTTATGCTGAGATTTTTAACTTGGAGGATTTATGGAGGAGTTTTCTGTAACCAGAGTATTCCATCTACTGCTGCTTAGGAGCCAGAAGCCCCAGTGAGGAGTAGGAGGCCGGAGGTGTTACAAGGGCAGCCTGAATTTACAAAGCAGGTTACAAGCTGCTTGTAACACAGCGTGTGATGGCTGTTTGCACTGACCTCATTTAGTTTGCTTACGTATCCCGATTTTGCTCTCTCCCGGACCAACTCCCTGTACCTTATGTTTCCTGAGCGTTCCTATCAGTGCTGCTCACGGGGAGAGAACAAACAGTGCAGTCAGGCAGTGGAGTTTGCACAACAGGCTGTGCATGCGGAACTCTCCTGCTGCCAGGAGTCAGGCTCTAGAAAAGTGAACTGCCTTTCCTCCTCTGTTTGTTTTGAAATGGCAGGTCATTAGTCCTGGGATACCCAGCCTTTTGCCTATCTCTGCTGCTGCAGGACTGTTTGTGTCTTCGTGACTTTTGAAAGGAGTTTTCATGCTGACTGACATGCTGTCTTGTTAATTCAGTAGCTGAAATATCATGTTTAGGTCCAGAATCTTTTAGCTGTTGACCTACGTTTCTAAATGGAAGTCCGTGTTCTGAGTTCAACTGGTCTGCAAACATGGAAGTTCTTACAACACAACACCCGCTTGTCCACTTACGGTTGAAAATGGGAAGTCAAACATCTATTATGCTAAACATTCAATGGGTTAGACAAAGGTTGCTTTTAGAAGAAACAAATCAGATCTCTGTTCATGATGATGCATGTGTACTAACATATTCTAAACTTCTTACCCTGTCACTACTCTGGGTTTGTACTTGAGTCATCCTTTCAGAAAGGATGCCAAAACCACGTGTTGGGAAAGACTGTGGGTTACATTTGCACGTTGTATATCCAAGATTTTCTTGTCATCTGTTAATGTCCAGTGTTCTGTACTGGTGGTGTAGTACGAAGTACTGAAACTGAAATTAGCACCTGTGGCAATAGCGAAGCTTCCTGCTTATCAGCTTTTGACATCTGTCTTTGTTTTGTTTTTTAAGCTGTTGTTTACCTGCGTTTTGTGGATTATTGTGTTTCTATTGAAATCTGATCAAATGTCTAGAATTCGAACTGGTTGAAAACTGACAAAAGAGAAGAATTTAAATAATAGACACTCCTGCAGTCTTCATATCCCAGAATATAATTTGTCTTGCCCAAATTGGAAACATGGATGAATCTTTTAGAAGCTTTTGCAAATTTCAGAGGAACTTCTGGACGTTCATGCATTGAGCTGAGTTGAACTCAAATTTCAGACACTTGGAGATTCCCCTGTTAAATGAATGACATTAAAGGCAGTGCCCCATCGAGACGAGGAGCTGCGTTATTGAGCGCATTGAACTGGTTGGCCTGGGCAGTGGGGACGCCTCCAGAGCGGCCCAGAGCAGAGTCTTCAGGAAGCAAGCTGTTGTCATGGCTTCAGATTCCTCCCTAATGTTCAGTTCACAATAGCAGAAGGATTAAGTGTTTCGAGGAAGGGCTTGAAACCGAGTTTGTGGTGAGGTGGAGAAAAAGGGGGGTTCAGAACAATCTGTGCTGGCTGCTTTCCAGCAGGGGATATACATAATGGCAAATGATGTCATGTAGTGGAGAAGGCAGAAAAATTCTTTAAATGGTAAAAATAAAAATAAAAAGGAGTTGCTGAAAACCAGGAAGAGACAGGTCTTGTGAATAGGTGCTGTATATGCTTGTGTGTGTGTGTATGCACATGCATGCATGTTAAGAATATATTTCTGGCTTCCTGCTTTTCAGCAGGGTGGTAAAAGGCTTAACACAATCAGTGACTGTGGCAGCAGTATGGAGTGGGCAGGAATGGATGAAATGTGTTTAGCCTCTGCTTCCTTCAAGCTTTCGATTAGAGATTACTGCAGTAGATTACTGCAACAAAAATGTGATTCGGTTAAAAAAAAAAAACCTGGCATTAAACAAAGCCAGATGTACTCAAGTAGCAAAATATCCAGGAGAAATGACTTAACATACAAGCTATGTGTGGATTAATGTAACTCCCTGATCCTTCCCCTACCCAATATCTCTCTCCTCCCTTCAAAGAAACCCCAAATCAAAACAAAGCAGAGGAGGAAAAAAAAAAACCATCCGAAACCATAAAACCTAAGAATCTGAGACTTGCAGCCAAGCCAATCACTGTGAGGCAATTTGCTAATGGTTTTGGCAGAAACGATCCTGTTCAGCTTGTCTTTCTGCCATGCTAGCAAGCGAACATTTATCCATATGTGAAATGTTTTATTTCCTCTAACAATATTTGAATATGTTTTCATTTTTTTCTCTGAAATATGAGGAATGATCTTAATTTCACTGTTGTAACGGAGAAAAAAGTTACTTGGGAAGCAATGCGCTGTTTATAGTTGCTTTAAAGAAACCTATTGTTATCTCAAGTCTTAAGAGTACAACTTGGAAGCAGTCTGGATCCTTTCCAAGTTCTGAGAACATATTTCACGTATCAGATCATATGTTTTTACTGTGAAACTATACAAAACGTGGTCAGAAAAATGTAATCGGAACAGTGACTATGAAGATGTCACTGATCCTAACAATAAGGAGAAGCCTGCACATCGCCGCTCTGATTCTTTCTGCTGTAGAAAAGAGAAATAGCAAAACTTACTGTAATTTTTACTGTCAGAAGTGTTTATACACAGGTATGTCACTATTCTTGTTGCAAGGAATTGTTCAAATTACATTTGGGCAATGGAGAATGTGACCTCCGTTGTAACTCATTAGACCTGCGGAGAACTTCATGTATGTTTAATATCCGGAGCTTGACTTGATGGCTCCCATATGCTCAGAAGAGAAAGCCCCTCAGATGATGATAGGAAGAAAGAATGGAACACAAAAAATAAGTTTAGTTTTGCATTTACTTTATTTTGTTAATATTTGAAACCTGTAATTTATTTCAGTTAATTTAATTACATGTCAAGAAAGACTGTTTCAGGTACCAAAAGCCTCCCAAGGGCTCAAAAGAGGAGAAAAAATTATTAATTGGGCTCTTCTTCTGGGGATGTTTTTTTTCTGTAGGTTTTTTATTCCTCCTCTGCCATGAGAGCCTACAGCTTGCTTTCCTATTCTGTGTACTCATGTGATAGGCATATACTTCCTGCTGGAAGATGATGTCTCTCTAACACATATAAAATGACTTAGTATAGTAACTCAGAGGTCATATTTTATTGAACTTCTTACAGGAGGTACCAGCTGTGTAGAAGAAAGAAGAGAGTAATATGGGGAAACTGCTTTAATGCTGCATTAGAGGGGAGGAAAGGACTGCGCTGATGCAGAAAATCACTGGAACAAGTACAGTTGTACTGTTTGGTTAGTCTATACTTACTCATTTCTTCCATGTCCTCCACTCAGACTGCATTTCTCTCAGTGTCCTTGCTCTTCGTGTACTCATTCACTTGAGGAAAGTAAAACTTGATTAAGGAGAGCTGATGGTGCTAGACTCCTGTTGGCAAAAATAGATAAATAAGCAAGTCAGAGCTGTGTTCCACCTGAACGCTCTTGAGGACTCTGGTGTTAGCAGCTGGCTTGTTGCTAGTAGAACTTTCTTCCATAAATTAATTTAAAGGTACTAATTAAGAAGATAAAATTATGACTTCTCTGTGTGTGCACAAGGCAAAGGGAAGAAGACTGCAAATATCAGAATGCATTATTGAAGTGAAATAACCAGGGAAGTAGGGACCGATTTTTATGTTGTGATCCCTACTGTGTCTCATTTCCTAAAACCAGGATATTCCGTCTGATGTAACATCTGTTTTTTCTATTTTCTTTGCTCCATACAGAGATCCTGTAGCTGCTTTTGATTTCTGTCAGGTATTGCCAGGTATTTTTTAAATTTTCACTCGAGTTACTGTATGGAGTCAGCAGTGTTATTATTTTGGTACCCACTTAAAATGAGAAGTGTCTCCACTGCGTTTGTCTTTCAAGTGTAGTATGATGAAGCTTCAAAGGGTTTCATGGATTTTATGACTTTCTAGTTAGCTTTGGAAAAAGAATAGTAAAGGTGGTCAGAAGCTTGAGTTTGGGATTTTTTTTTTTTCTTCTATGACAAAGGAGAGGCAAAAGCTTCTGTTCCATTTCATTAAGCACCAAAATGTGATGTACTTTCATTCCTATAACTTCTGTTTTTTATCTTGAAGGTGCTGCTACTGAGCTACAGTGCAAATATCAGATATGTGTGGATAAGACAGGAGAAGTTTATCTTGTAGATCCCTCTGAAACATCTGTAAACATCTCTCAGAAAGAAAAAGGAATTTTGGAGCAAGTTTCCATAAGCAGGACTCTGTGGAGCTCTACTTTTATTCCCTTTTGGTATCTGCTAGTTCCCATTCACAGGTCTTGTCCCTGTTTAGCAGCAGAATCCCTCTTTCTTCTTTTCCAGTTTTCGAGCATTCACACTCACAGCTCACTTTTGGAAGGGTTGGTATAAAAGAGCAGTGTGAAAGTGGGAAGGCAGGTTACATCAGGCCAGTATCTTGCTTGTCAGCCCAATGCTGTGTCTTTATGTTTTCTGTCCCGCATGATGTCAGAATGTGGTTTGTTTGAGTAGCTGCATGCACAGAAGTCTTGTTTTGTATCAGTGAGCTATCTGAGGTGTGGATCGTATCACTGAAAATAGAGAACCTTTCCTGTGTGAAAACACTGCAGTAAATTTCAAGGCAGAGTGGAAAATGATAGAAACAAACCGTATTTTCTTATGTTTGCTCTTGCTAGTGAAATTCTATTGTGTGCTGCGGTCATGCTCTGTTTCAAGAGCGTAAGACAATAGGTATCTCTTCTGGTACCAGTGTCACTATGGGTTTTGCAGAAGTATTATTTGATGGATGCATAGGGCCAGCTTTCTGTTACATCCTCTGCCACTTCTTGATCATCCTCCAGGTAGGACCTGGTCTTTTAAAATTTAGTTCCTATTTGGTTCAAGTGATAAAAGCTAAAAACACTTGTTTAAATGCAAGTAAAGTTAGAAGAAGATCAGAAACTTGAAGAAACAACATCTTGAAGACAAAGGCATCTTGTTTGCTTTTCACATTGAACCAGAGTTACAAAAATTAAGGATTAAATCAGTCTCTCAATCTTTTGAGCCTGTTATTTTCCACATTATCCTGTGGAACTTAGAGCTGCTTTTACCTGTAATTAACTAACTACAAAATACTGTTGCTGTGATTAAGCAATCTTATGTTGTGGTCCTTTGCCATTTCCTAAATAAATGATTTGAAAGGCAAAAGAGAATTTTTTTTATTCTAGTTGGCATTTACCTATTTTTTTCCTGTGGGATTGAGGTTGTTTGTGCTGGTCTGTCCTTGGTACTTTTCAATTATCAGCATGTTGCAAGTTTAAAATGACAGCTATTGTAGTTGCAAGGTATCTTAAGACTGGTTTCTCACCTGGAGTCAAACAGAAAAGCTAGCTTCACTGCTGCCTGAACGCAGAGTAACAAATGATGATACTTGATTACTTGAGTTCTCTGTGGTTTTTGTCACTGAGGCTTTGCAGATGGCTATTCTGTAATATGATGATCATAGAAGAAATAATAAACTTACAAGAATAATAAGTAATTTTCATATAATAAGCAATATATATGCAAGAATGAATTGTAGTCTCAGCTTCTTAAGTTAGGCTGTTTACTTCAGTGTGTTTGAAATGAGGACAGAATTTGACTCTTTGTTAGCAACAAGCACAACTTCAATGACAGTGGGACTTGAAGGAATTTCCAGAATCTTGAAGAATTGAATCTTGGCCTATCTTGAACAATTGGCCAAAGACCAACTAGAACTTCATCTGGTTACTGCAATAAAAGACCAAAACAAAATGTTTCTCTAAATACATGAACAATGAAATGATGACTAAAGAGAATCTTAATCTGCTATTAGATCCGATGGGAAATATAGTGACCAAGGATGAGGACAGGGCTGAGGTCCTGCCTTTTTTGCCTCAGTCTTTAATAATAAGACCAGTTGTCCTCTGAGTACCCAGCCCCTTGAGCTGGGTGACAGGTATGAGGAGCAGAAGGAAGCCCCCATAATCCAAGAAATGGTCAGTAACCTATTACAGCACTTAGACACACACAAGTCAGATGGGATCCACCCAAGGGCACTGAGGGAACAGGCAAAAGTGCTCACCATGCCACTCTCCATCATTTATCAGCAGTCCTGGGTAACCAGGGAGGTCCCAGTTGACTAGAGGTTAGCAAATGTCATGCCCATCTACAAGGAGAGCCTTAAGGAGGATCTAGGGAACCATAGGCCTGTCACTCTGACATTGGTGCCAGGGAAGGTTATGGAGCTGATCATATTGAGTGCCATCACACAGCACACACAGGACAACCAGGCCATCAGGTGCAGTCAGCATGGGTTTAGGAAAGGCAGGTCCTGCTTGACTAACCTGATTTCCTTCTTTGACAAGGTGACCTTCTTAGTGGATGAGGCAAAGGTTGTGGAGATTTATCTGGACTTTAATAAAGATTTTGACACTGTTTCCCGCAGCATTCTTCTGGAGAAACTGGATGCTCATGGCTTAGATGGGCATGTACTTTGATGGCTAAAAACTTGACTGGATGGCCAGGTCCAAAGAGTGGTGGTGAATGGCGTTAAATCCAGTTGGTGACCAATCGCAAGTGGTATTCCTCAGGGCTCTGTATTGGCGCCTGTTCTCTTTAATATCTTTATCAATGATCTGGTTGGGGTGATCGAGGGCACCTCATCAATAACCCTTCACTGAAAGGGTTATCAAACACTGGAACAGGCTGGCCAGGGAAGTAGTGAAGTCACCATGATGGCTTAGTGGTGACCTGGCAGTTCTGGCTTAATGGTTGGATTTGATGATCTTAAAGGTCTTTTCCAACCTAAATGATTCTATGATTCTAATTAACAGGGACAAGTGGTTATAAAAAAAACCAATGAACATGACAAACCATTTCGCTTTTCCTACTCTATTTTAAGCAAATGCTCTGTGCCGTAGTTTTTTATTCATTGTCTGTGGTACAAACTAAATCTTTCCAGTAATGGTTCATAATGAAATGTCTGAGATCTCAGTGATGATTTGAGATTACAAATTCCTATCCTATATAATCTAAAATTGTACTTGCTCGAGGGACCTGAAACATAGAGGTCTGTGTCAAAAGAAGAGATGGCTACCTTTTTTCTTCCCTTTTTTTCCCCCCTTTTACAACTTTTCTGTGTTTTCTGTATTATTACTGCTAGCAGTAAACTACTGTTTACTAGCCAGGGAGTAGATGCCTCAGTCTTTTAAGCTGTTTACCAATGTTCAGGACAAAACCCATAACATTTTGGTCTCAGAAGGCTGCATCTAGGACTCAGGTAGATGGGCCAAAACATGTGTTGATGAGAGAATGAGCAATGTGCAGACAAATGAAGCACTGTCAGTGGAACTGCTTGCCTCGAGTGCTACAGCATGCAGGACAAGATATGATAGTCATGAAATAGAAAAAATCTTTCTGGAGGTAGGTAGTTTACCTCTTTTTGTGTTGTGAGAGACAGAAAAGACTGACCTTCCAAAAACACTTCTTTGTTGTCACACAGATGATTCTGTTCAGAATGGGTTTCAAAGGCTTATCTTGCCTGGAACTGTGGCATATTTGCACTCCTATTTGTTTTCCTGTACATGCAAAGGGTTTTTTTTATTGTGACTGTCATCTTTGAGGAGTGGATTTTGCAATGAGGGACAGCTGTAGCTTGATCTAGCTATCTGGCAGATTAAAGCAACAAAAATGAAATACTTCTATACAGTTTAAAATAAACAACAAATATTCTATCAATTTGCATCACTAGAAAATGACCTGGATGGACAGCATGAGATGATGTATTAGAAATTTGTTAGAAGTCACATTCAAAATCAATATGTTAAAATTCTTAGCATCAAACCAGATAATCTACCTTAGGTTGGATCAAGTTCATTAATAGGAAGAGGTGAAGTTAATTGGCTTTTCAAGTCAGAATTTTCTTCTTCTGTGTAAGTGTTGGAGAGTGCTCGGTGCTGACTAAAACTTGTTTGTAGTGCTGTTCTTCTATTTACAGCCTGAAAGGGGCCTTTCTCTTTTCTGCACTTTTAAGGTAAAAGAACAGTCAGTTCTTATGCTCCTGTCACTGTATTTTCTAATCTGTGTGATTTTAGTGTTTTTAACACACTAAAATCCACCGACAAAGATCTGTAGCTGTCTTTTCTTTATGGCAGCGGTTAACGTAGCTTGCTGTTCAGTTCTCAGTCATTTTAGATTTGGGGTATTTGTTTATTCTTGTAAAGGGATCTGTAGAAACAGTAGATATGTTTGAGAGGTTTCTTAACAAGCTTTGTGGATTATTTTTTTTTCCTTTCCCCTCTCTGGGGCAGAAAAGGAAATGCTTGCTTCTGGCCTTTGAAACTTTGCAGGCCCAGATGGCTGGAACAGACTGGCCTATGGTATCCCCAGCATTCCACCACTGGTAATTTACACTATGTAGTAGGTACAAAAGGTAACATTAGAAATGAGGCCAAGGCCAGCTAAGTGCTTTTCACTGGAAGAGTAAAAAGAAAAAATAAGGAATATAAGTTTAAACATAAATGATTAAGAGGGAAAAGCTTTCCTGAAATTAGTAGGTGGTGAGGATGCAGCCCTGTAAGTCCATGTATTCCTTCAGAAAAGTAATAATGCAGCCCACAAATAATTACCCCAGCCAATACAAGAAATCTACATTACTTTATTCTGAATATCCTGTATTTAAAATCTCTTAACTTAAAATTTCAGGAGACTCTGGGAGGAGCTACTAGTACTGCTGCAGTGTGGGGCTGGAGAGAGAGAGGTTGTAGCGGCCTCTGTTACCTGTTGCATTGGCCTCCCTGCAGTAGGTAATGGCCCAGCAACAAGCTGTGGGCATGAAGAGAAAGCTCCTGAAGACTTGCATGAAATATTTGTATCTTAAGCTTAAATCCAAATCCTGAGCAACACTGAAGGTTGCCGTTGTCTTTTTTTTGCCATGTAGCACTAACAAACAAGATACTAGTCCAGGAGTAACTGAGGGGAGTATTGAAGGGAAAACATCTGAAGGGAAGTGTTATTCAGGTATGTGGAGGTAGAATTGTGCATCTTATGTCATTAACACCTTTTAAAAATTATATGTAGGTTTATAAAACTTTTGTTTTTCCCTCTCTGTTAGAGTAGCTTTACAGGATGACAGCAAAACCTAGTATTTTAACTAGGTATGTTGGAGGATGTTGTAGGTGAGATCCCGAACGAATGCAGCCCAATGTATTTTTGGGACAGAAGGGAACACATACGTTTTATTCCTAAGGCACATCACTCTACCTAGAAGCTCTGTAATAAATGTCTTTTTTTTTCTTTGTTATTCTATTGTGTTAGAGAGCACAGGTTGAAGTTGTAGTAGATCCCAGACCACAGACGTAAAGGGAAGCATGAATGCACTTGGAAGTACGTGTTTTGCTATTTAGTCAACTTTCATTTTCAGGGGACTTTATCTTCACTCTTATGATAGGCAAGTTAGGTTGGTGGGCCCTGAAGGAACATAAAGACAGAATTTCATGAGAAACAAGAATTTTTTTTATATATAGCTTTTAATTTATCACTTTCTTATTCATAAAAGAGCAAACAACACTTCATTTCAGATTACAGATGAAGTAAATAAATAAATAAATGTAAAAGACATTTTAAAATTATTTCAAGGAAGTAGTACATGCAGAACTAAAATATAAACAGCATGCACTTCAGCCTTTTAAAATTGCTGATATTTGGCAGTTGATAGTAGCATCACAGCCAGGCCTACATGCTTTCTCTCTGCCTTGTCACTGACAGCTGTGATAAGATACCCTCAGGTTTACTCCCAAAGACTGAATTCAGAGGACAGGAGCCCTGTTTACCTCTTTTTATATCACAGTTTCTTGCTTCATAAGGCCGGAAAGAATTGAGTTAGATCTTTCTCTTGTTTCAGGATGGATTTGAACTCTCAGAAGGTAACAATATCCCTTCAGTTTAATAGACTTCCTTTAATGTCTCTAAACCTTCCACATTATGTCACTGATAAAGAATTCTAGAATTAGATCTTGCCTAGTGTAGGAATGCAAACATATACTTAAAATGACATTCAGATGTGTTGAGGTTTTCTATATATCATTTTAACCTTTTTACTTTATTGTGGTCTTACTCTCCTATTGTATTAGTAATCCGTTAATCCTGGGTCAAAGTGGATCATCTGATCATAAAAGTGTTTATCATATGTTGTCTGTTTTAAATAAAATAATAAGCATAAAACATTTTGCACTTGCAAAATCTCTCTTGCAAAAAAAAATAATGCTGAATGAAAACTTGGAGTGGATTGTGAAGACCAGCACTACAGGCTGCCCACAGCTTCCAGAGGGAGGAGGAAATGGCAAATTAGCTGACCAGGCAGGACCAGCATGGTGTGCCTGGAAAATAACCACATCTAATTTCTACTGCTCCTTGCTTCCTTAGGCTCTGGAAGTTTGACAGTCTTTTTGTTGAGCAAGTATTGCATTACCATGTTTGTTCCTCTCCTCCTTCCTTTTCCCATATACCAGAGACACAAACATCAAGACTTAGTTCTGTGAAAAGAAATTATTACCTTTAGATTTTCTCTGTCTGAAATGGAAAAAATGTGTTAGGAGAAATGAGAAGGGGGAACAGCACAGGGTTGATTTGAGCATAGTAGCAGAAAGTTTAATTTATTCCAGTATCTGGACCTAAGTGCTGTGACAGATAACGTGTTCCTGAGGAATGTGGCTCTCAAGAAGCAGGTTAATAAGTTCTTGTGCTTTTCTTAAAGAGAAAACAAAACCAAACAAAACCCCCCACATTCTTCTCTCGAGATGTGTCCCTGTCAATTTATCCAATGTTTGTACCTTATTTTGTATTACAGCATTTTCACTTTAAATGAAGCTCTAACTTAACGTGAAAATATTCTCACAATGCTTAAGAAGAAATCTTTGAGATCTTCCAGTGCTGTAAAGCATATATTATCTAGTCCAAAAATCTTATCATGCTTTAGCAAGGGCTGTAAGGTTCCTGGTCACTGTGAGTAACTGAAAATCTGAGTTATGTGTTAAGTTTCAAATAAAGTTAAATCCATCGTAAGTGCATCCCTGGGGAATAACAGGGAGGAACGTTCACTCACCTGTAGATTTGCTTTTGCAGTTTTACAGCTGGATGGTCGCATCCAGAGGGTAGTGGTTAATAGCTTGAAGTCCAGATGGAGGTTGGTGGCAAGTGGTGTTCCTCCGGGATCTGTACTGGGACCAGTACTGTTTAGTATTTTCATCAATGATATAGACAGAGAGCTTGAGTGCACCATCAACAAGTCTGCAGATGACACCAAGCTGAGTGGTGCGGTAAATATACCAGAGGGACTTGGACAGGCTGGAAAGGTGGGCCCAGGTGAATCTCATGAGATTCAACAAGATCATGTGCAGGGTCCTGCACTTCAGTCAGAACAATCCTCGTGATCAGTACAGGTGGGGGATAAGGTGATAGAAAGCAGCCCTGTGAAAAGGGCTTGGGGGCTCTGATGGATGAGACCTCACCTGGAGTACTGTGTCCAACTTCACAGCCCTCAATACAGGAAGGACATGGACCTGATGGAGCAGGTCCAGAGGAAGGCCATGAAAATGATCAGAGGGCTGGAACACCTCTCCTATGAGGACAGGCTGAGGGAGCTGGGGTTGTTCAGCCTGGAGAAGAGAAGGCTCTGGGAAGACCTTATAGCAACATTCCAGTACCTGAAAAGTGCCTACAAGAAAGCTGGAGAAGGACTGTTTACAAGGACATGTAGTGATAGGATGAGGGGCAATGGTTTTAAACTAGAGAAGGGTAGATTCTGATTGGACGTTAGGAAGAAGCTCTCTACAATGATGGTAGTGGAACACTGCAACAGGTTGCCCAGGGAGGTGGTGGAGGCCCCATCCCTGGAGACATTCAAGGTCAGGCTTGCTGAGGCTCTGAGCACCCTGATCAAGCTGAGGATGCCCCTGCTTACTGCAGGGGGGCTGGACTAGAAGACCTTTAGAGGTCTCTTCCAACCCAAGGCCTTCTGTGATTCTATGATTCCACCACAGATAAAGCTCTGCCTGAAGAGGTAGGAAACACATCTTCCTGTTTTGAACAGATCACTTTCTTTGTGACTTCCTTTTCATGAGACCATATTTATTCCTTGATAATTTAGTAAATGAAAAAATAATGTAATTCTGCATCTACTAATCATTTACTATAAGATTCTTCTTTCTTCTAACTTTTGCACAGTATATGTGAGCTGCTGTTGGATCTAGCCCAACTCTTTTTTTCTTGGGTTCCCTACTTCCTTTTATCTTTGTGAATTATTTTAAATAGGATTTTTTTCTTGTGTTTTATGCAGTTTCATGTAACAGTGGGATAAAAGCATAAAAAAAAAAAGTAGTCAATTATATTGAAAGCAAGGAAAAGGGAGGAGAAGGACTATAGGCAGATGTTTCCAAGGTAAAAAGGGAATTTTTCTTCTTTTTTTTTTTCTCCTTAGATTTCCAGCTGCCCTTCACATAAAATGGGTTCATCTGTGTCACTGCTGAACACGGGTGAACATGCAAAGACACCCACCCACCACTTGCCTGCCTACTGTTACATAGGCATGTGATAAGAAAAGTTGTAGATGTGAGGGGAAGTAATTAACTTACCCTACCCCTATGGGCTTCTGCATGTTGTTGTATTTTGGAAAGGGTGTTTATCCATGATTGTGCTGGTCATTAAAATATATATATTTGAAGAAAGGTGAGAAATATACTTTTATCTTCGGTTTAGTTGTTTTAAAAAATAGCATAAAGTTTCTCTGAACAATAGGAAAATCCACCCCTGTGCATCTGATGCTGGAAATGGAGAAATTATAAACATTTTTGTCCCATGTTTTTGAACAGAACTGACATCTTTCTGGGGAAGCTGAAAATTCTTCATCTCTCCTGACCTTCTAGCTCCTTATACTTAAGTAAAAAGTGTCTTCACTCTGACATGGAAAACATTGCCATGGTTCCACTTACTTTGATGTTATCATGTACGTTTGTATGTGTATATGTGTGAGTAGCAGTCCTACTATCTCCAGATCCAAGATGTTTTAGGAGCAGCTATCTTAATGTGGAATCTGTGAATGGTGACTGTGATTGTTTGACCAGAAGTCCTCCGTTAGCTTGAGGATTGTTTTGTGACACTGTCCTGTATGTGAAAGTGGGCAGTTGGAGCAGAGAAAAAGATATTTCAAGCACTTGCCTCACTCCATTGCCAAAACAGCTGTCCAGGTACATATAGGACATTTGGATTAGTCAAGGGAAAGCAGTAAATTATTACTTTCCAAAAGCCAAGTGGTGTTTAATTTGTAGTTCTTTCTCTGTGCATAAAGCCAGGTAGCTCAGGGACTTCAGTTCAGAAGTCTAGCAGGAATTTAGCCCTGTTTTATGTGATTAGTCTTCTCTAACATTCTTCAGATAAGATTGCTAATAAGGATAATTGTGTTAAATACTCTTTCTCTGGCATCAGTATAGATCTACCAGCCAGCTAAGCTAAAAACAGAAACATAGTATGTTGCATCGTTTCAAGCCAGTGCTTGCTTTCTGCAAGCAGGTTTGTTGGATCGCTTCTTCTATCAGTGTTGTCCTGTGCAACATTAGATACTGTGTCACGCTGTTTGCCTAAACATCTATATTAGTTTAAGAAGCCAAGAGATCACCAAACACTTCGTACATTGATATCCCCTAGTCCTTCCTGCCTCTTCATCTGACAGTAAAATCTGAATGTGGATGCAGTCTTATTTCTCTCTACTAGTACAATTCCTGCAAGAAATTCATGAGTGACTGGATAGTAAGCGTGATGTGACTAGTGCTTTCCACTATAAGCAGTGTTGTCTTACTTTTCCTTTCTGCTGTCTCCTATACTTGCATGGTTGTTTTTTTTCCTGTCATATTTGGCTAATTTCTGGAAGTGTCTGTCTTTTAATACCTTGATTGCAGAATCATAGAATGGTTTGGATTGGAAGGGACATTAAAGGTCATCCAGTTCCAACCCCCCTGCCATGTGCAGGGACACCTTCCACTAGACCAAGTTGCTCAAAGCCCCATCCAACTTGGCCTTGAACATTTCCAGGAATGGGACATCTACAGCTTCTGTAGGCAACCTGTTCCAGGGTATCATCTCACAGGAAAGAATTCCTTCCTTATATTTAATCTAAATCTACCCCCTTTCAGTTTACAAACATTATCTCTCATCCATTCACTACCCTCCTGATGAAGAGTCCCTCCCCATCTTTCCTTTAAGACAATAAACAAATGTCTGAAAAACTGTTCATGACCTCTTAACTTCCAAAGTGGACTAATACTTTTAGAAATTACAGTTGATGACCAATACACAATTATTTTTGAACTTCTTTCTTTTTTTTAATCAATATCTTCTCCTTTATTGATATTTTAATAGAAACCTGACTATACGTAAAATTACTGTGTCCTTATAACTGATTTAAAATAATAAGCTGTTTTTCTTAGTATTACTTTGCTTTTCTTAAGAGCTATACGATATGTTCATAACTGGTAAAATGATGCTGTTAATTAGACCCAGGCTGGTGTCATGACTGTGATAAGGGTACTTTGGGCAAGAAAGGTCTTTCATTTAAATGAAGCAGTAAATGGTTATTTATAGCCTAGTTTCTGGCAGCACATATTTTCAGTATTCTAGTGAAAAGAAGCACTCTTGAACTGCTCAGTCAGGTATCGTTTGAGACTTAGGTTTGATGAAAATGCAAGCTTTCTCTAGACATGAAAATTCTGTTGCATTAAGTGCGTAATTGATGCTGGAGTTCTCCAAGTTAGGCTTGTGCTATTAAGCTGAGGCATTTTGATCAGAGTTGCTGTGGTCGTAATAGTTACGCTGAAGTTCAAATGATTCTCATGCACAAAGTTCATCGAAGAGCTGTTTAGAAACGTAGGGTGTGATTTGGAAATGGGACGGTCGCAATCATTACACCTCTTTTTAAACCTACAGGGGTAATGTTGGAGAGGAACAGAACTGTGGCAATGGCACAATGACCATGGGGTGCGTTGAGCTTAGGCCCACTGACTCCTGTCCCTTTGGCAAACGTGGCAGAAGAAACGCAGCAACGTTTCTCACTCACAATGAAATGCTCCAGGTGATGGAATCCTGTATGGTGAAAAACAGCAAATACGAAAATTAGTCTTGAAAGCACTCAGCAGAAGGTAAGATTTTTCTCTGTATGTTCTCTTCTCTGGCCAGTTCTGTTTCAGCGAACACAGTATGATACCCTGTTCATGTTCTTCCTAATTGCCAGTCTGAGCAGGACCTCTTTTTACAAAACAGGAGGAAAGAGAAAAAGCTAAGACAAAGTAGGTTTTCTTTAAAAATTGTGTAATCTCTTGTGGCACAGGATCTCATCTGAGTCCTTCAGGAGGCTAACATAGAGGTGGTAGCATTACTAGAAATGGCAGAATCCTTTTCATGTTTACTTTTTCCTCTTTTTGTTTTTGACCACTATTCTTTCAAATACATTTCCTGTTAGAGTTGACATTTCTCCTCCGCATGGTTTCAGTTCCTGGTAGTTTACTGTGTGTTTTCATAGCTACAGATGAATAAGGCTCAAAAACATTACATTGCCTTTAACTTCTGATTATATCTTTCAAAACTTCCATTAAGTTCTAATTTAGAAGAAGAAAAACATACAGGGGAGGAGGAATAAGCAGAAGTCTTTATAAAAGCACTGTTGGAGGTTCCAGAAGGCAGCTGAGAAAGCTCCTAATTTGTATTGCTAGCAGTTTTGCAGCCTACAGTTTTGCAGAAAACATAAATAATCAGGTATTGTCTGTAAGGTTCTGTGAACTGTAGAGAACACGATATTCTGCCATGCATTGCAGGCTGTGGAGCATGCAGAGTCCTGTGTGGATGGAGACTGGGCAGATAATATTTGGTGTGTCTCACTCTGCTGATGAGGAGGCAGAGTAACTTGCTAGAGATTTTCCACTGCTTCTTGTGGGCAACAGCTGGCTCACAATGCCAGTAGGTATTAGTGATGTTTAATAAGATCAATAATGGTGCTTTTTTCCCCCTAAAACATTGATAAGTGTCATTCCCTTAAAATACTGTCTTGAAGCATTCTGCTGTTGTCACTTGCAGTGCTAGTGGATATTAAGCAGAACACCAATGACTGAATTCAAGCAGGCTGAATTAAAATTAACGGTGTTTTGGGGAGTTATTTTTAACCTGTGTAATTGCACTAACTGAATTTGCCACATGGCCCCAAAGCAGTTGTACCTGTAGGAGTAGGAGTCAGTGCCCAAAGTGATGGGGTAACTTGGGAAGCAGGAGAGCTTTTTAAACTAGGTTAATATACTATGAAAATTTACAGATTCATTGCTTATAAAAGTAGCCCTATTCATCTGCTTAGTCTTACTGATGCTGGCAGTGGAAATGAGTGTTTCCAGTGTTTCGTTTTTATGTCTTTTCTAATGTCAAGTGCCACTCTTCTTATAGACCCTCATCAGGAAAAGTCCTGCCAGTTGGCTCTAATATAACATTTCTGGTTTAACTTGACACTTTTTATGCCAGGAAGATTAAGTATAAAATTTCCTGAGAATGAAGAGAGATTTTCCTGCTTCCCACCAATTATTCCCTCTGAAGCCATGGAGGGAAGCTACCTATTTTCATCACATCTCTTGATCACAGGGGAAATCACCAATGGCAGAGATAGTTCACAGATTTTGGAAGCATGACTGACACATCCAGCTAAGACAAGAATTTATCATGTTTTGTCTTATTCTGAGTGCTATTCTGTGCTTCTGAAGGAGTAAGCTATGGTACTGTTAATGCTTGGTGCCTCACAGAAGCAGGCTTTGCCTTCCATCTTCACAGATTTTTACGGATGTACAAAACACTTCTAAGCCTTCGTTGCAGTTCTTGACAAAACAATAACCGTGTATATCTGTTCTCAATGTATTTTAAATTTATATTACAAAACAGTACCGAAGACAAAAGCATGAATCTTTATTCTAAAAGATAAGCTGTGGAAATGGGAACTGGAGATGGAAATTGTTTCTGACTGTGCCATGGATCTCTTGTGTAATCCTGGGCAAATCGCCTAGCTCTCTACATAAAATAGAGATTTAAATTCATAGGTAAATAGTTTTCTAAATCTAGTAAATAATCCCTTTATGCCTCTCTTTGCCTTGTTGTGAAATGGAAATAATGGTATTCCAGAATAGTATTCCTTTTGCTCATTGGATATTTGGAATACTCTTGTGATAGGCTGTATGGGAGTGTCTACATGTGCTCCTTAAAATGAAGAGTACTCCATTTGAAAATACAGAAGAATTGCAAAATGAATGTCTCTATCCACCTCAAGTTTTACACCAGATCCCTCACCCCCCCCCCCTTTCTTTTCTCCCTGCCTGCTTTTAGGGGCTCACCGCTGCAATGAATGGTGCTTTCTAGGGAATGCAGCTGTTCAGTCCTGGAATTAAAATGTAAATGCTCTTATTGAAGCAGGGGAGCAAGATGGAACATTGCTGTATTTTCTCTAATCAACATACTCCCTTTTTCATCTGGAACTACAACAAAGCTGACTGTCTACTACACAAATAATAGAATATTTATTTTTGCAGAAATAAACACATCCAGTATCATACTTTTCTTGAAAGCTTTTAGTGACCAACCCAAACAATATTTTAGTTCAATGAAAAAAAAATAAATCATCCATTTAGAACTATTCATACACAAATTTCTCATGCTTTTTCAGTAAAACAACTAAGTAAGTATGCTGACAGAATGCTAACTTCAGCTGCAGAAGTATAGTGCAGGACTGCAAATGTAACTGCCACTGGATTTGTTCAAAATGCAAATTCAGGTATTCGAACCCTCCTTATTGTAAAAGTCCAGTTCTGCCCTCAGATTCACAGGGAGCCCTCTTGGTCTCCCAGATTCAGCTCAAGTCTGATTTGTGTGCCTGATCCAGCACAGGACAAAGTGAGTAAAAATGTAATAATAGGAATAATGAGATGTTATCGTTTGCTCAGCACAAATGTAATTCAGCAAAGTGTGAGATGGTAGAAAATCGGACCCGCTGGCTTTAAATCACCCATATAAATAGAAAGCATTTCAGGACTCCAGATATCAAAGGTCAGCAAATGAGCTATGCAGAGAAGATCAGTGATTCCCTACAGAGTTTTAGTAGAGTAGAGGAAATGGCACAAGTTGTTATTTTGAAGATTGCTTTTGATATGGCATAATATGCACTTAGATTGAAAAACAAATTCTGAAACTAGTGTGTGACAGACCTTGTATATGCCTTTTTACTGATGCTTAATTTAGTTTCTTCCCTCTTGGGCTAGCAGACACATTTTTACCTTTGGCTGCAATTTCTCTGGACGTTTTGAGGCAACAGTAAAATAAAACTTGAGCAAAGAGCACAGGATGGGGTTAAAGCTAAAAGCAAGATCATAAAGTTAAAGCCAAGAACTTGAAGTCAATAAAGGAAGCTATTGGAAAACAATGTAAGGACTGAGGCTGGAATTGCAGGGTGGGCTGACCTAAGCCAGCTTAATCGATAGCTTGGCTGCTGAGTTGGGAATAAATAGAACTATTTGTACGTGAAGAAGAAAAACGTGACAATGGAACTTTTAACTTCTAAGATACATCTAAGCTGTGTAACATTTGCGTTGACATAGTATGTTAACAGTGCAAAGTGGCCAACTCCTAAATGGCTGAACGCGTTAGTCAGTGTGATCTAGAAGCTGTATTTTGAATGTATTAGAAAACTGAAGGACAAAAAAGACCTGTAACAGTCAAGACACCCTTCAGTTGGAGAGATAAAAATGCCTGTTATTACCAATGAGCATGCTGTGTATGGCATGAGTCAACTTACATGAGAAGTAGCAGTCAAATTTTATTAGACTAAAAACTCCTGTCTTTGATCATGTCCTTTTAGAAGTCGTTTTAGTAAAAACTTTAAGTAGTGATGACACATTAAGCTATACCTTCTTTCTCCTCGTAGAAGCGTTGTAAACGTAAATGGATGAGGCACAATGAAGTAAGGTGAAAAAAAAAAAATAAATCAAACGTGCCTGAAAAGTAGTAGGATAGTAAGGTAAAATGCAAAGAAACTTCTTGAACTGCCTTCCCTGTATGAAGATTTTAACATTTTCACTACACTTTCCCCCCCTAATTTTAACAAAAGTCAAGGAGGCCTTGATATGGTTTTGTAATCTATAAGGCACCCCTACAAGATGTGGCACTTGTGGCTATTGCTGTCAGGTTGGAGGGATATTCAGTCACATTAAGGTTGTTGTTAAATATGTGTTGAGAAGTTAGCCTATAGTTTGTTGGCAGATGAATTACATTCCTCTGTGAATCCACAGGATTCTGGCTTTTTTACACCCCCTGCAAAGTACTGTCTGTAGTCTGATACTGATCACTGGAATAAAGTAAACACAAGAAGTGGATAATACTGTTATGTCTTAGAGAGCTGAGAGCTCTTTAAAAGAACCTAGATGTTTAATTTGTGTGACTGGCTCAAAGTAGAATTTTCTTGACAAGCAGACTCAACCATGAGTATGAAATCTCCCCACACATTCAGTGTTTAGAGTTCATTTTCTTTTAGTAGGCACTAAATCAAACAACTTTGTAAAACCTCAGTTATCTGCAAAACCATTAGCCAATCAAGATCTTTCTCCAAACGGTTCCCACCAGGTTGTCTCTGTGGCAATCTCTAATTTGTCTTCAGAAATTATAAAACTGACTTTTTTTTTTTTTTTAAGTTGGATGGTTTTTATTTATCAGTCTGGATGTAAGTCTTTAACTTACATGAAAATTGGTGACAGTGAGGGTGGTGTTAAGGCTTCACTGGTTAAATCTCTCATGACACAGGCATGCCACTTGTAATACTGTTTAATGTTTTAGATGATGGGTGGTGGAGTTCTTGGGAGAAATCTCTCTCTCAGGGTCTTGTGTCACTCCCCTGCCTGTCTGAGCCAGACAGTTCTCTGTGCAGATAGCAGCAGTAGTCAGCACCCAAACTGCCTTCCCTCATATAGTA